>JAHXMU010000011.1:150976-190681 GCA_019455685.1 Philornis downsi
CTGTAAATTCCAATTAAATTATATAACTGTATATTAGAACGAAAAACATACTAAATGAAAA
The DNA here is from genome assembly GCA_019455685.1 of Philornis downsi. NCBI lineage: Eukaryota > Metazoa > Arthropoda > Insecta > Diptera > Muscidae > Philornis > Philornis downsi. Next base: position 151,038 of record JAHXMU010000011.1, read on the forward strand.
ACTCTAATAAGTGAAATAGACGACGGTCACTGCAAATCATATTTTTCTGATATTAAGATACACCAAATTTTTATAACATAGCATTTGTTACTGAATTATAGAGAAGATATGTTGTAATATTGTAATTTAACCAAATCCGTCTTAAGGCTTCAAATTGCAATCATGAATAAAAATAAATTAAATTAAAATTTACATTGTAAGAGTCTGGATATTATTTTAGCCTTAAGTAAAAATTCTTGTAGTTTGAAATGTTAGTGTTAAATTGTTAGTGAAATTAAATTTTTTGAGTGTGGATCGGAAGAGAACTATATCAGTATTTTAAAAATGTCCTTTTCTTATGGGTTAGCCTGATATAGAAATGTGGCTGTAAAGGTTCCTTTCATGAACGGTGTACAAAAATCTTTATGTACAAAAGTTTCCTTACAGCCACAACATAGTTGTATTATTGTAGATGATTTTTTATAGGAACAAAGGTGTTTCCTAGTCAATGTAGGTACTTTTGTATAGAAAACTACTTGTAAAGACCTCATCATAGGGAGATACGGCCTCTTACTGAGGAGCTTCAGTAGATTCTTCACGCATTGAATGATTATTAATGATCATTTTCCTATATTGGAATTCACGTTTCCAGTTTCCTTTTTTATAGAAAAGATCTTTGTAACCAGTGTATATATATGTTGTAGATACATTTATTATATTATATACAGAAAACTACTCTTTTAGATCCTATTATGGAGGAAGGGTCTCGTTTTAAAAATCTTCAATAGATTGCTGTTGTATTGAGATGTTTGTACCTACATTATATATATGAACGCATCTCAATTTGCTCTTTGAATATGGAATTGCCCTCGTAGGTATTTATCATGTAGAAAATGTACCTTAATTGACTTTTTCGTAAAACAAAGGGCTTTGGGAGTGTCCTAACTTTTCTCTATATATTTTGTAAAACTTACCAAAAATTTTACCTTTGGAACTTAAGTTCTGTGTGACTATAATTGGATATATGGTGAAATTACAAATTGTAATACGGATGATAAATATTAAATACCGAAACATATTACTTCCAATATAGGAGGTGAATGTTCAAATTGAATACGGAAACAGCCTGAAATTTTACGAGGCTTTTCGAAAATTAAATTTACGTAATTTTCTTTGATCATATTGCCATAAAACTTGTGGAAACTGAATTTGCTTTAGCACTTAGGTGATCTCATATTACAATATTGAATATTGTCTTGGATTTTATGTGGGTTTTGCAGTGGCCGCCAACCTTTTTTTGCAAACAATTAAACCAAACTATCTATTCTGAATCAAAATGTTTCAAAGACAATTCGTCAAAAAACCAGACTATATAATACTTTTTATCTTTCATATTAAATATCTTTATCTAGCTTGCATTAATTTAATTAATTTTTAGTAAAAAAAACTCAAACAATATCGAGTTCATTTTAAAAACGTTTCATGTCCTAAAAGCTTTTTATTGCAATTTTACGTTATTATTCAGTAAACATAATTACATATAAATATAAAGTAGGTTGTGTAAACGGTAAGAACAGAGGGGATGGTTGTGGCAAGGGCAGACACAATGCCAATGTCCTTTAACAGAAGAAGTTTGAAGAGAAGATTTAATGATAATTTACCAACTATAATAGAGTGTAAATTTTAGTTTATTATACACATGTGTTTCACTTTCTCGTTTCGTTTAAATTATAAATAATAGTAATAATAATAATAAAACAATAAAAGATCACTGCTAAGCGTTTTTGCAGCAGCAGCATTGTCATCATCGTCATTATGATCATCATATTTAGCTGATAATTTTGCTACTACACGATACTCCCTATATATATACTATGAATTACTGCTGCACCTCTGAATCAACATCGATGAGTAAAGCTTTATCACGACTGTCGATATGTTCCGAGGATGCTATAGCCGAATTTTCTGCCGGCACAGATTTGGGGGGCGGCGCTGGCATGGGAATAGCAATCGGACTCATGGTGCTTATCATGCGTGGCTCTGACCGGGCGGTTGTTATAGGCTGGGATGGGCTGACTGATGCAGTTGCTGCTAAGAATGGAGGGGTTTGCATCTCGCCATGCCCTCCGCCGCCATGACTGTGTCCCGTAGCCAGGTGATCATGATGATGTTGCCCATGTTGGGCGTGATGCCCGTGACTATGGCCGTGACCATGGCCATGATGGTTACCGTGATGTTTGCTATGTTGACCGTGGCCATGACCATGACTTGTGCCAGCCACGGTTGGAAATGACTTGGGTAATTGTGTATGCTTATTTGTTTCTGTGGACTTTAAACGTTCACTTAATGCCTTCAAAGCAATTTGTCTAAATACAAGAGGTTACAATTAATGGTTGCTCTATCCGCATAAGGAAAAAACGTAACTTACCGTCTCCTTTCGACATCATGCGGGTCTACTCCAGGCATTGAGATAGATACTGATGTCAAACTGGCGGCCGATGCAACCCTTGGCGGCGCTGGGGGTCTGACTACACCCACTTTAAGGCAACACATATAAATGGGTCTTACCAGAATAGTTATAACTGGCTGCATTACGTTAGGAAAGAAACTGGCAAATGTGAAGCTTTCCGAGCTATCTCCTTTCCCATTGGGATGGCGTTGGTAGAAACGCAAATATACCCAAGAGACCAAGAGACCGGAAGCAAACATGGCCGGGTAAGTACCGTCCAACAGTTTCACAGCCCACAATATTATGGACAATACCAAAACAGCCAAAGGGACATTACGATTGGTCAATTTTCCCCACCGCGTCTTAAATATCAAATGATCGGGCATTATTTGACGTACTGCCACGCAGATGCCAGCCACGTAACCAGCCAGGCCGTGAATATGGACATCGAACAAAATTTGAGGATTCTTAGTTACCATGTAGTAGAACAAATAATATAAAGTGGTCAATATTGAGACGCCAAAATTGCTCAAGGCAAAGAATTTGAACATTTCCATTTGCCCCCACAGGGGCTCAATCATTTTGCCACACAGGCCTACGGTGACTACGTCGACCAGCACCTCCCACCAGTGTAGTTCGATGAAGCAAAACGTAAACGCCGTCCATATCCAAAACTCAGCATTGGGTAGTATGTAGCCGGGGGTAACCGTTAGGAATAGCACCGCTGTCTCGCTAAACGACAATAGATAGCCTACCGTGGTCACCAAACAGATCAGAGTGATGACGGGCGATGTATTACGCAGCAATGCCGAGAATTGTTGCTTCAAGTAGGGCATATTCCTATTCAGAATATGTGTTGTGGCCGACATTGTGGTTCGTTCGTATTCGTGCTCGATTTCGACGTTCTCCTAGCGCTTAGTCATATATTACTATTTGTCAAACTCAAATTTTGGAAACTATTTTGAAATCTTAGTTGTTTCTGGAAAATCGGACCAGAAACTCCTTTGCTTATCCACCAGTTGGAGGTGTCAACACTTTTTGTGGCTATTGCCGTCACTATGTCAGTAGTTGTGGATCAAATGTCAAATTACATTTATTTACACCAGTGGCAGAAGTTGCCAGATTGGTTGTTGTGTGGCTGGGGAAATTAATTACCCAATTGCACTGTCGTCGAAATGCAGTAATTTCATTAGTTGTGCACCCTGTTGCATGATTTCACAAGCGATCTAGTTGCCAAAGGTGAAATGATTATTGTTAAATATATATAAGTAACCTAGGGTATTTCTACACAGTTGTACTTCTTTTATTAAAATAATAGAATTCTAAAAAGTTTGGGTAGTTATTAACTAGGTAATTTATAGCTAATTTTTTCATTAACTATGGGCTGAATGTAAACCGCAAATAATGTAGTTCAATATATTAAGACGAAAATCTTATAAAATGGAAAGTGGTCCCCATAGCCTTTTATAAATTACAAAATTTGATTATGTCTACGTTGTATTTGTTCGCGAAATTCTTTGATATTTCACTCCCTGAGGGAAAAGTCGTGTTTGTTCTCAGAAATGTCATGGCTGGAAAAGTAAGTGAATAGACTTATTGTTAACACCAAAAGCATGCCGAAAATGTTAATTTGTTGGTAGCAACTAAAATTTCAATTGCACCGTGGGTGACATACCCGTAAAAAAAGTTTCTTACTATGGACATTTCATGAAGAAATCTGTTGTAGAAGATACATTTTTTCACAAAACAGTGTTACGGGTAAAATTTGTATACAAATAGTGTCTCCGAAGACATTATTTACGTCTGGAACTTCCCATAACTTTGGAAAACATTCTTCAGAGTGAAAATTCATTTTTGTAAGGAAATGCACGTTCAAGCTATGTTTATATGAGATATGTCTTCCAACACATTTTTTTCAAAGGTAGTTTTTTTTCGAAACACATTTGTACATGAAAAATACACTTTTCATATAGAAAAGTGTCATGAAAGAAATTGTTTGTATGGAAAGGCATCATGGAAGACATTTTTCGAAAAATGTCACGGCAGAAAAATTTTTTGGTCATTTTTTTCATGTAAAAAATGTCAAGGAAGATATTTTTCATGTAGAAAACTGTTATGGAAAACATTTTTTATACGTGCAAGACACTTTTCACATAGGAAAGTGTCGTAGAAGTTATATATCATATAGAAAAATGTTATGGGAGACATTTTTTACAAAAGATATGCGTCATTGAAAACATATTTCTTATATAGAAGTATCATGGAAAATATTTGTCATACAGAATTGTGTAATTAATTTTTCGTATAGAATGGATGGAATGGAATCTGGAAAACTTACTTTAAATGCATTATTCATGGTTGCATTTCCACACATTCATCGCTTAAAGAAATTAATAATTTAGATAATCATTTGTTCAAGATGTTGCTCTACATTTGAAATTATTCATTGTTTGTGTTTATCACAGAAGTTTTAAAATGACAATGAAGTTTGTTTACAACTCCAAGAAAAAAAACAACACACTAACAAAGTAGTTGTCAATGGTTAGAATAGTTAATTTAATTTATTTACAATCAACTACAGATTTGTTTAACTATGAAATGTTTTCGTTGTACTTTCTTGTTAGTGTTTTCTACTTTGGTTATAAATTTAGTGAGAATAGATATTTTTTTAGCAACTTTTATCGGCATTCATTGATAGCAGGAAGCAGAAATGCCCATGACGGATGACTAGTGCCATATTTCAGTTCTTCACGAAAAGTGTTCTATCTTAGAATTGTCTCCAAGGTAATCGTCTACGAGTATATAAGATAACTTTCTGTGTGATAATTTTTAAAAGTGATTTTATACGTGAAAAGTGTCATTAAATGCGTTCTATCAAATGAAAAAGTGTCCTCCAAGACATAGGTTTAGATGAAAACCGTCTTCCAAGACGGACTTGAATGTAAATTGTAGTCCTTACAACCACTATATAAGATGTGCCTGTGTCCTTCGGAAAATTAACTTAACAGAACCCTTTTCTGTATAAAGTATATTAGAACACACCTGCATAAATTCCTTGGAAGATACTTTTAATGTTGACATTCGCCTTTTTGTTCAACAATGTTTGAAAGACACTTTGCATACAGTTTCCTTTCACATGTGTATGTGAGAAAGGTATCTTAAAAATCATTATTCATATAGAAAGTTATTATATAGAAACACGATATGACCTATAAAACTATTCTTTATATACATGTCTTCCATTATACTTTTCGGTACGTGGATTGCTTACAAGAACATTTTCTGTTCGAAAATGTCTTCAACCACTCTTCCTAAATAAAAATGCCTGACTTTACAATAATAAAATCGGCCTGTAAGGTACTTAAAAATCAAAGGAATTTTCACGGCATTTCTGATATAGAAAATTTGTTTAAAACATTTTGAAACTTGGTTTCTCCTTATGACCTGGGCCTTTTAGTTGTTTCTGAGGGCCAAAAAATTTCGCCGTCTATAATTTCCCTCACACTACAGATACATCTGTTCAGCTTTGAACATTGAAAGCGTAGCAGGCGCTATGTAACCCGTATTTCGTTTGTCTCTTCGAATTTTGAAATCAAAATAGAACTGTCACCTGTTATTATCTGAAAATATTCTTCTCGAAATCGAAAATTAAAGCACAAGAAATATAGTGGTTTGCGAAAGTAAGCACTGCGAAAATTGCATAAAACTGCATTCAGATTGCCGTCAAATCCTCCTAACAATTTTCGACATATTATACATACTAAAATGAAAGACAAATTTTTAAAGGAATTTTACAATTTTTTTGTTTATATTTTTCAGTTTATTATTACAATTTTTAGAATTCTGTTCCTTTGAATTATGTTAGTTTTGTTTACTTTCATTAACTTTAATAATTTCACAATCATTCATTTGTTCTGCACATAAATAAACTACGGAAACTTGTACACATTTTTTAATATTACCAAAAAATCGTGTTTTATTTCGGAAATTAGCAAAAAACGGAAACAAGCCTAGTAGTAATGAAAGTTATAGGAAGTGCATAAGTCATAAATCTTTGTTGGAAATAATATTAAAAACTTAACAGTTTAAAAAGTCTTATTTGTTGTATTGAGAAAATGGCTCTTCTCAAAAATAGAATCTTCGTAAAAAATTAAGCATAAAACTAAGACATACGTTTTGTTTACTGAAGAACTTATTGGAGACAATTACAGAAAGAATTTGAAAACTATGTTTTGCGAAAATGAAAGAAATTTAGACTCGAAATCGATTTTGGTTTTACTTTTAATGAAAGGATTTTTTATTCTTCTGAAGTGTAAAAAATATTTTTTTCTTAAATAAGGTGGAATCTTCTTTTATTTGATTTGTGAGGTGTTCACTTCGTTTGAGGTTTCGTATGAGGTGAATGAGGAATTTCTCGAAAGAGGGGTAAGCAAAAACAATGCTGTGATAGCAGTCGGAAACGATTCACCACTACTCTGTAGAATTATCACGTCAAGAAGCTAAAATAACTCCACTTATTATTTTGATAATCGTGAATCCCCGTCCTTTGAACGCCATTTATTAAATTTGAAATTGTAAACAACTTTTTCTTGTACTGTAAAAATATCAACATTTGTTTTATTGTTTTTTCGAAATTCTTCTTAACATTACAAACGTAATTTCAATAATAAAGAAAAAAAAAACTAGTCTTGGGGATCTTTTAATGTATAAATGGAGTTCATTGTCTCGTTTTCAATGAGGTGACAATTTAATAAATTAGTGGAATATAAAAAGGGAATAATGTTGAGTTGCTGGAAAAAATCACATATTCCTAATTTACATACATAGAGCTGTTACTTTCCTAAACACCTGATAGATAAAAATTGGTGTTGTCGCACATACAAGGAACTCACAGGTATGCTGCTGGAGGTGGCGGTTGGAAAAAATTTCATGTGCTTTATATCCCTAATAAAATTTAGAAATGTTATTCTAAAATTCCTTCTGCAATCACCACCATTGTGTCCTCTTTCCTGCTTTCTTGATGTCTTGAAGTAATTTTACAATGAAATCGTTATAAAAATCCGAAACGTAAAATGTTTCAGATCGAGGGGCTCTTATGAATCTAAACATACAAACATACATATACACACTTTGCTTTAAGCTGTTGTTATCAGATATGCTTAGAACAGCAGTGTGCCCATACCACCCATTTCAGATTGCTCCTTAACGAAAATTTCAAAGTATTGATAAATAATGGTGACGGCCAGCAGGATACCAGTGCCGGAGCCGATGGCACCCAAGAAGTCGGCCATCACTGACAAAGCGCCAATACACAAACCGCCGAAGGCAGCAGCGGTGGGAATATAACGATTCAATTCATGGATCATAGAATTCTCACGATGGCCACGCATAACCATGTGTTGTTCTTTCAATTGTTTAGCAACCTGTGGACAAAGATAATTTATTAGTTTTTTACAACAAAAGAGAAATGACAGTTAACTTACATCCTTGGCAGAGCTTCCGGACACGTCAATCCATGTCTTGGAGAAGAAAGCGCAGGAGCCTAGCATGAACACGATGTACAGAATGGCGTGAATGGGATCTGTCAAAATATGACCCACGCTTTCGGGAGGCGACAGATAGTAGCAAAGGCCGCCAATGGGGTAAGAGCGAGCTGGGCCGCCACCACCAACATCAGCCCAGACACCGAGCAAGTTGATAAAGAAGTTACCTTGGAATTTAACCGCCAACATTTGGGAAATGACGTACAAGTTGGAAACCAGAGCAGATTGCAAGATGATGGGAATATTGGAGGTGTAGAAAAGCTTAATGGGGTAGCTGCTGTATTGACCACGATAACGGGCCGACTTAATGGGTAGATCAACGCGGAAACCTTGGAAGTATATAACGACAGCAAACACGAGAACGGTGGCCAGCAAGTTCATCAGGTTGGGCAGATTTTGACGATAGAAAGCTTCGCGCAAAGCACGGACTTTGTCATTGCGGGTAGCCATCAAATGGAACAAAGCAATCACGGCACCTTCGAATTCAGTACCACGGCCGGTGGTGACGGTGGTGGGCGAGAATGCCTTCCACACAATAGTTTCGCAAATGTTGGTGGCAATGAAGAGCGAAATACCAGAACCCAAACCATAACCTTTTTGCAACAGTTCATCCAAAAGCAGCACAATCAGACCAGCAGCAAATAATTGGATAATGATCAACAGACAGACGCCAGCGCCGATTTCAGATGGATCACCGTACATGCCAGTCATGACGTAGACGATGGCTTGGCCAATAGTGATGACCATACCAAAGAGTTTCTGGGCACCATTGAACAAAGCACGATCCTTGGGAGTATCACCAACTTCGATGATTTTGGCACCAGCCAACAGTTGCATAATCAAGCCGGAGGTGACAATGGGTGAGATACCCAACTCCATAAGCGTGCCACGATTGGAGGCCAAGATGACACGAATCCAGTAGAAAGGATCAGCTGAGTCGGAGCTCATGATGCCGAACAGAGGGATTTGACAACATACCAAAAAGATGAAGAGCGTTATGGCGGTCCATAGCACTTTCTCTCTGAATTGAATCTGAAAAATATGGAAAAGAAATTGTTATGTAGCAAAATTATAGGGAAATAATACATATCCAATACATATTTCTGTTTCTCTTTTCTAATATTTTATTATATCATATGTTTTGCCCACAAATTCAAATAAGATTTTCAACGAAATCTTATATTCTGAATTTTCTTCACTTACATCCATTGACGTACCAATAAATTCTCTTGGTGTAGAGACTAAATTCATTCATTCATTCAGTCTGGGGGACTGAATTCATTGCACCTAATCTGAAAACTCTGTGGGCTAAGCCCCCTAGCACATACCTTGCTACGCCTATGATTACATCTCATATTTTTCAACACTGCTTCCAAAATACGAATCTGTCTCCAGTGCGAAATGATTTAGCTGTATGAATTTCTATAAAATTACCAAAATATTGGAAACTAACGCATCGGCAAAATTTGAAAATTTCAAAACTGACAGTGCGAAAGATTGAAATGCATGGATAAAACTTGCCGCTGCGGGCACACGAATGAAGTCTCGAAAGAACGGTCATGCAAGTTATGCATTAAGTCTGTCAGATTCGTCGCTTAAGGTATGTTCTGATGTACTTTTTTAATTATTTATTTGCTTTCCTTTCATTTCAAGGTCATTAATGGTTGCTAATTCTATGGGATTAGTTTATTCGGAAAATATAGAAACATAACTATGAACAAAAATACTTTAATTACATTACTATTTAATAATAATAAACTGAGAATATGTAAGCTTGTATTGAGTATAATCAAAAAATCGTAGCGGTGTTATATTAACAATCGATAATTATTATATTGACGGATGCTTTTGTAGTTTTAAGTGTATCTTAAGGAGTATAAGTAACATGGTTTGAAAACATTCTTATGGTTTTTATATGGAAAATAAATGTAAATTCTGTGAATGGAATTCTGTTGCCTTTTCGTTAGTATTAATCTCAAACGTAAGGCGCAAACACAAGATTTGCAATTTAGTACAAGTTTGTTTAAGGTAATATTTGAAAAATAGTAAAAACTGACTCAGCGGAATTCCGTTTGAGGTTAATACCAGCCTTACGACTGGTGCCCCTTGTTTTTTTGTTATCTTTGTTCAAACCATAATGTATGATGTATAATCTGCCCTACTACGCCACCTTTCAAAATATTTGTTCCAAACAATTTCCGAAATATTAATTTCGTTTCGAAGCAACGGAAAGAATTCCAATGTTTACTTCAAAATACGCAATATTTACATCAAATAATCCGGTATTTCCTGTTTACACATTCTGTTTGAGGTCGATACTCCGAAGCAATGCGTAAACGGAATTCTCTTTTAAGAATTCGCATGTATATTGTACTGAACATAGTTATGTGGTAAACATAGTTATAAAAAAAATTAAGAAAAGTGAGATTTCAATGTGCAAAGGGAACTGGTCTGTAGATTTACTGAGTTTTATATTTAAGCATAGCATAGCAGACATATATTCGACGAATGAAAGTTAGATGAAACCAAGATCAGAATACGCACGTACTTGCCATGGAAACAGTCACGTAAACTACTAACTGCGGCCACCATCAAAAACCAGTCTAGTTAGTGCAAAGTTATATATATTTATAAACGTTTTCCTCTATTTTGCTTCAGCAAGCCACATCTATCTGCAACCAGTGTATTTTCTAAACAAAAATCCTAGCACCGTATCGTCGTCAGTTGTAAAAATTTTATAAAAATATACTATTTATTACAGAAAACGCCACTTCGTATTGACATTCTTGTAGATTTTTACGTAAATATAATCCTTCATCGGATAAGTTAGAACCATGGATTGGGTATGGATATTAGAAAGATGTTCAGCAGCAAAAATCTATACAATTTTACATCAATAAGAAATATGTCTCTTATCGCATTCTGTAATCAATAACACACACCAGATTGGGGTTAGTGGTGCTTTGAATTGAATGAACGAAGAAACATGAAAATTAAGTGATTGCTTAAGCGGTAATGAGCGGTAGTTACATCTAAATCTGACATCCGACAGATTTAACTAATTTTGGATAATTTGGATAAATTTTCGTATCTAAATTTGTTAGCTTGTCATCCCCTTAAAAACGATATCTTATATTATTTGTTTTTAAGGCAGATATGCGTAAACGATACATTCCTATGATGTTACCAATATTTTTGGCTACTTTTTCTTCATTTAGGTAGTACTCAGTTTTTCACCAAAATTTTGTTTGGAAATGCCATTACAGGGATAAGTGATGTTATTTTATAATCACTTATTGGAACGTTTGTTTTGAGAGCGAGATTTTCAGATATTGAGAACATAAAATTTAATATCCCTACAAACTCACAACAATGATTTTCCTTATGCACACAGAGCAAAAGGAAATTTCGATTGAAGGCTAGTACGCAGCTCAAACGAAATTTTTGTTCGCTTTTGTGCTTTAAAGGTCTGAAAAGTTTCAATATCTAATAAAATTTCAACATGTTATAGCTATAAAAATATAAATTTTCATTTCGGTCAAAGACACAAAACCTTACATTTTGTGGCACAGCATTCCACCACATGGAGAAGTTGCCGAAAATTTCAGCTGTCTAAATTTTTGGTAGCATGACAAATATTAATTCTCTCGCTTAAGCCGCATACTAGGTTTATTTTAAGGTGAATAACGTAATATATACGTTTAATATTGACCAACATCTAAACAAGTAGGTACTGTTTTTAGTACACCGTTGGCGAAATGCCATCACTGGTGGCTAGCTAGTAGCTACGTAAGCAAAACAACATAAACAACAACAAATGACAACAAAAATAAACGAACGTCGACTGACGACCACTACAGTGACGAAATCGTACGAATACGCATTCGGCTTTTGGTGTACACGTCGTATACGTCAACATAACAAAACGTCAAATTTTGGTTAAAAGCGAAAATGTCAAATTGAAATGAAAGAGACTCAGAAATATTGAATATTAATGGTTATTTTAGTCATGTGAAGGCGCCGACATCTTTATAGTTTAACTAATAAATAAGACTGTCCAAATACTGAAATTTCGTAAAGAATATACATATATTAGCAGAAATAATTACACAAATGCATGCGTGGCCCTCTCTTTTTCTTCTTCTTTCTTTTATGGGACAAATAGAAAGTGTCAGCACATGAAGATGTAGAAAAAAATCTCCATTTGGGCGGTATTTATATTGGAAAATTCTAATCGTAACAGGACTTTCCATGAATCTTATTAATGAAACAGTTATTGTTTTGAAGTCTTCAACGACGTAGCAAAGTTTATTAACTTACCTTACGTTCGGGTTTGGCAATTTCTGGCAGTATACTGCAGAACGGTTTGATGACTTCGAGAAATTTAACTGCAAAGCAAAGGAGGAACAGACATTAGTTTACACGTCACCAAATCGGTCAAAATAACATTAAGCTGGTTTAAGTAGCTCCTTTATGTTGTAGATTTTGCATATCAAACGCCGGCATTGTAGTATCTTTATCCCGGCCATTGTATACGTAAGCAATTTCGTATAAGCTCTCAACTTGGTAAATAACTTTGAAGTATTCTTTCCATTTGTCCGTAGCACTTATTTCCAGAAATTAATGGCACTAAGTTCTTAATTGTTTACTTACTTCCCATCGTGTGTTTATTTTTTGTTTTATTTCAAATATTTTTGTTAAAAAAAATTATTCCTAATTATACTTTGCACTATAACGTCAGTGTAGAAAGTGAATCTATTCCCCCAAAATGAATGTCAATTGGGCTGGAACAACTCAACTCAAACTCGCTCCCCGAACACGCGCAAACGAAACGTACCGACGTTAAAAATTGAATGAACACAGAAATCGTGCAAGAAATCCAACTGCACTTTTGCTTCGTGTCAAAGTGCTACCAACTCATAAGTGTCAAATGAACACTGGTTGCTCTCTTCCAACACATCAGTAGGGCGATAGATGTGGTTGTCAAGTTTCAGTTCTCCCCAATTTTCTTTCGTTGTTACACGTTTTTCATTCACATGACATTTCCCTGTGCTGCCAAATTGTAAGTTTCGCATTTTGTCAGAATGTCGTTTACCGTTAACTTGCATTACAGATTTGTTGATCGGAGTGTAGTGTTTAAAATACGAAAATAATAAAATGTTTTGTTGGAGGTTAATTTACATCATTGTATTGTAACATCATTATGTTATTATAGAGTAGTAAACAGTGGTGGTGCGCCGAAAAAATACACAATTAATATTAACTAAGACTGCGCCTAATCAGGCGATATACCTCTAACTAAAGCGTGGTTGGGAAATAGTTGGTGTCAACTATTTATGTACAAGTTGCACAATTTAAATACAGACGTAATTATAATCGACCATCCAATGACATTTGAGATAAAACTATCATTTAGTTGTAACTAGCAATTAACCCGCTTTTGTTTTGAGCATACATTGCTGTTATATATTAGAATTATTTATTATACATTAGTATTTTTAGACAAAATATCCAATAATTGTTTACAACTTTTAATAAGTATAAAATAAATACAATATTATATTCGTTTTTGGGAACATCGCAGAATCATCTAAAGTTAATTTTTTCGATCCTGTATAACTGAAAATAGAATAACGGATATATCTTTATATATATAATTCTACTGTACGGGCGTTGTCAGTGAACTCCTCCTAAACGGCTGGACCGCTTTGCATAAATTTTTGTATATGCGTCTGGGTGGTGCCCGGAATGGTTTAGATTTACAATTCGTTTCAGCAGCAGTTTTTTTGATCAAAAAATTGTTTCTGATGATTGCCGCAACATATTAATTCTTATAGAAAAGTATTTTAGAAAGTTTTTTTTTTTTAGGAAAGATGTTCTTAAAGTAACTATTTATATAGAACGAAGTCTGGAATCCAGGAGACTAATATGTAAAAAGAAAAAAAAAACTTTATAAATGTGCAATTCAAGATACATTTCTCTATCTCTGGAAGATGCTTATCATATAGAAAACTGTTATGATAGAAAATTCTTCATATAGAAAATTGTCATGGCATTTTCATACAGAAAAGGTTCATGGAAAACGCTTTTCATAAAAAAGAAAGAAAAGGACTGTGAAAGACACTTTCCATATAGAAAAATGTCATGGAAGACACTTTTCCTATAAAAGAGTGTCAACGAAAATACTTTTTAATAAAAAGGTGTGTCAAAGAGGGCACATTTCATCCAGAAATGTACCAAAGAAAACATTTCTCATGTAGAAATATTTCAACGAATATATTTTACATATAAAAGTGTTGAGAAAAATACTTTAATGCTGAAAATGATCAAGGAAGACACTTTACATATATATACGGGTCATAGAAGACTCTTTCCATATAAGTATGAGGAAGATTTTTTTCAAATAGAAAAGTATCCTGGAAAATAGTTTCTATAGAGAAAAAGCTATTGGAAGATACATTTTCCCAAAAGCTTGTTGGAAGCCACTTTTTTTTATAGAAGATAGTGAGGTCCATGACTTTCCATAAAATGAAATATTTTGGAAACCATTTTTCATATTAATGTTCTCTTGGGAAAAGTTTCAATTTAGATTAAAGTGTTAGAAAACACGTTTTATGTTAGAATCTGCCTTTGAAGACGGTTTAATGGTGACTTTCTGCCATTTCCTGTATGAAAAAATCTTGCTTTCAACGATGCCTAAAAAAATAAATAATTTAAATCGGGAGTATATTTTGTGTTATATTATCACTTACCTCCAAAAGGGTCCTTTACATTTAACATTAGCCCATGTTGTTATTGCCATGATTCTAAACTATTCTAAAATAATAACAAATACTATTTCCATATAATTCCATCAATAAAAAGGTCGATTACAACTGTTAAATTCATTATCACTAATCAGAATAGTTGTTAGTTTAATTTATTGGAGATCAGCTGTAGATTTCATCAGCTACACGACTACATAATTTTTTCGGTGTAGATTGAAGAGAAAACTAAAGAGATGATGTTGTGGAGACGAGTTCTTGTGTTGATCAGTCCAATATCCAATATAAGTGAGTAGGCAGTCCCGCGTCAAACTGAAAATGTCTCAAGATAACGGGAAAACAATAGACGTAAATCAATCGCGACTGAGGCATGTCTGCCCGTCTTTTCTGCTGCAAACTGAAATAATCTTTTACCGATCATAGCGGAGATATGCCAATGGTAGTTCCTTCTCAATATTCAATCTGGGAATGAAAGCGGACAAAATTAGCCCGGATAGGCCCGACTTGATTCCACTGGATGTGCGCGTATTCAAGTAAAAGAAATTAAACTTGGTCGGGGTTTCAAATAATAAGCAACATTTAAAATTGAAACGCATTTTTTTTATAAAAAAACTATTCTTTTTAAAAATCGAAAAATTGTTTTAAAAAAATTGCCGATTTCTTGTCGGCAGTGGACCCAATCAATAGTCCACGGTTGTGTAATCTAGGTTATTACACTATTGGGTAATTATTTTTGGGGCAAAGGGTAAACCTTGTAAAAACAAGTATATTATTTCATTTCACCTTTGTTTCGGATACCCATACTTTTTTCCTTTATTTGGGTACCCATACTCGGCGTTTTTTGTTCACTTGTTGAAAACGATTTTATTTTAAATTTCTTAAAAAAAGATGTTAGTATGCATACATTATCTACTATTTGTTCAATCTTTCATTTCATTTATTCATATATCGTGATGTAGGAAAGCCAAAAAAGCCAATTATATAACATCATAAATAAAATAGAATATTCTTTAATAAAATATTGAATATTCAAAAAAAAAAAAAAAAATATTAATAATAATAATAATAAAATAAAGTTAAAAACGATGTAAATTGAAATCTTAATAGGAAAGTTTAAATCTTAATACAGGCATTTGCCTTAAAATGCTCAGAAGACAGCTGCGACTTTATATGCGGTAGGAGACTAATCTTGCACTATTTAATCTGTATATATAAAATTGTTACTTGATGATCGCCCTTCCGAAGCTGAAATCACCAAATTTCAAGAACATATTTCCAACAGGTCTCGTAGGAAGGGATTTGTTGGAAACGTTCCCCTTTTTGGGGAACGAAATGGATTTGAAAAGAATTTTGCAATCAGGGAATTAGGAATTTTTAGAAACTTTATCAGATGACTTAAAAAAACTAAGTTATTAAAATTTTAATTTTCAATTCTTCAAATTCCTCTGTAGTACTTTGTGTCACATAAAAATAACAATTTTGCCGTATTTTTCAAATTTAAAATTTTTGACAACGGGTCAGTTTGCGGCATAGAATTGGCATTCATTGCCTCTATGACGTTGTTAGTTACAAACACGTATGGTTTATTGCATCTAAATCTGTATTTAATTGCAAATTCAACGAAAAACGAAGTATATGGGAATTCCCATTCCAACCATTGTTATTAAAAAACAGTTTTTAGGAAATTTTAGGAATTTCTTATTTCCAATTTTTGTATTACTACTAAAAATCTTTACGCATACCAAGGCAAAATTTCTATGCAATATTACAGCAAAAAGTTTTCGCTGAATCGGTTCAAAGTACCATTTTTATTACCGGAAAATAATTTATGTTATTATGTTCTTTTAATTACATTAACAAATAGGTTAAATAACGGAAATTCTCTAATCTGTTTATATACTTCACTATTGATATCTGAACGACCCTTTGCCAGTCTTGTGTTGCAATTATGGAGTTACGGATTACAACAATTTAATTTTGACTGAATATATATTGAATATGAAAATACCAGCCAGAAATTAGCGATATGGTACGAAAAATATAATGTAGTCAAAGTACTGTTTGCAGTTGGTTTTAAAAATTATGTAGCGGCAAAGAATTCATTTAAAGCGGTTTGCCAACACCTGCAAACAGTGCAGTGCCTGATTTACAGCATTGATCAATGCAAAAGTTTACTAAGCTTATGCAACACGCTGATGTATGCTCCTTGAGAGGTCTTTCCCAGTACTCTCTATTACAATTTGGCAATAGATATAGAAATAACACATACGCGAAGTATTTAATTGTAGCGTGTTATCAATGTTTGCGCTTCTCTTACGCCTTTGATTTTATGGTTCGGAATAACTTGCTGTGGTTATAATTTGTGGTCGTAACGGATAGGTGAAAAAACCGTAAACGCCACTGAAAGTTCCACCTTTTTAAAACATATCATCTCATGTACCCAACAGAAATAACGATCCTAGAACTAGGAAAAGAATCACAACCACTGACTCAAAGTGCTTAAATATTTTGGAATATCTAATGATTTTTTTGTATTACAAATTTGTTTAACTATCATAATATTTGCATTATTTTGCAGGTATGCCTTAAAAGACGCTATACAGAAATTTTAAAACGTTTAATATTTGCATAAGATAATAATTTTTGCTTCAGTGGTTTCTCTTTATTATATTTTCAACTGCTATTCTGAATTTGTAGGCATGGACTTTTAATCGGTGAAGTTTTTGTATGGAAAATATGAGGTTTTATATTAAATTGTATGATGGAATTATTTGGGGACTTTGCAATTGTTTTATATAATTTATACTTTTGATTTCAAACGTTATATCAAAAGTTATTCGTTCATTGCTTTTGTTTTCTAATTTTATCAAAAATCAATCACCGCTGTCTCTCGTAGAATTATTTATGTTTACTCGATCAATTCGCACTAATCAATTGATTATTCGTAACACAAAATATTATATGAGCAGATCTTTTCAAGAGTAGCCAGGCAGTTTAACAAACTTCCAAACACATTAAAAATGTTTTCTTCATCCCAAAACACTTACAAGAAGAGACTTTTTGCGTATTTCAATGATATTCCTCATCTATAATTATCCACTTTACACCTTTTTTTCTTTGATATTGCCGTCAGATAATTTGTTGTCCATCTTTCTCTACATTCTGAACGAGGAAATGATTAGCGCTAAACTTATTATTTTTTCTTCCTTTTTTTTTTGAGCCATTACTTGTATAGCATCTCAATTACTTAGTTAAGTAAATCTTAAAAAAATTACTTGAAGTTACTAATTTTTCCCATTTAATCTGTTATTAAATTTTGCGTTATATTATGGAGTAGCTCTAAATTCCAATTAAAGTTATAATTCCATATTTTAGGACGAAAAACATACATAGTGAAAAATTCTAATAAGTGAAGTAGACCGTCATACTGTAAATCATATTTTTCTGGTATTAAGATACATAAACTTTTATATAACATTAGTATTGTAAAGTTGTATAATGCATTTGTTATTGAATTATTGAGAAGATACGTTGTAATATTGTGATTAAATCAAATCGGCCTTATGGCTTAAAATTACAATCCTGAATAAATAAATTAAATTAAAAAAAAAGCTAAAGTGTGTTATAGGCGACCTTGTATGCAGAACCCTACAACTTGTATACATAGGTACTATTAAGGGAAGCCTATAATGATCAGTACTTAGAATGTTCATTAAAATGATATTTCCGGTATACTCGTTAATAAAGAAATGTTATTTGTGTGCATTTGCAATTGTTTACTACTATTTTCCTTTGACAATCTTCGAGGACTTAGAAAGTGCGACAGCTTTTCGTGCAATCTCTTCACATACATATTGCTGGAGACGGTTATGAGGAAAATTGCAATAAATACGGATGGTATCATTTTTAGCAACAGGAGGCGTATGCCACTTGCATATGCTTATCACATTGACATCACGGCATTGCTAAATGTTACTGCAGCTTTCTCAAGCAATCAATCAACTCATATGATACGGTGGGTGAACGTTGACAACTATAACTTTAGATGGTTTCGTTGCTTCGATTTCCTTATGAATATTAGGAGAAAAATATTGCTTGCTTGCTTGCTTCTTTACCATCCAGCTGCCCCCAGACGGATGGCATAACTCGGATATCGTAAGCTGCTTGGGAAAGCCCAAACTATAATTATTCCATTGTCCCATCTATATAATAAATTGTTTTAAAGTATATGCATATAGGTATATAGGTATATATGGCGCATAAGTAACGCTAAGATTTTATCAGTGAATACATTTTTTGTTCAAGTCGTTTTTTTTCGTCTCTTTACAGAATTAACTAAATAATACTTGGGAAATTTATGATGGAAGGGCTTAGCACAAAACAAAAAACTAAAGTTGTTCAACTTTATTTTGAAAGTCAGCATTCGATTATTCAGATCATATCGAAATTTTTTTCATGTTCGAAATGCTCCTAGCGCTCCAACAATTTACCGATTGGTTCAGCGTTTTGGGCAGCAAGGGGCTGTCTGCGATCTTCAGCGTGCTGAGAGACCTCGTGCAGTTGAAGTGGCCATTGCTCGAGTGCAAGCAAGTATTAAGGAAAACTCCGAAACTTTCACCAGGCGACGTTCTCAGCAGTTAGAGATGTCTAAAGTGGATTACGTTATTTTGAAGTAGGCAGAGAGCTCATTTGAACAAGGACGAGTAGGTGTTACCGTTTTTAAGTTGCCCAAACCTCCGTTTTACCATTGGCAAAATTTTTATTTCCATAAATAAATAAAGTCATAAAGATCAGTTTAATCGATCTAACCGACGTTATCATTTTGGGATTGCCAAAGTATTCTTGGATGTCTTACGTTTTGCCAATACTTTTACTATCTTCTAAAATCCCTCATATTTCTCTGTCTGAAAATAACGTTTTACTTTTCTCGGTTTTACTTTTCTCGAGCTGCTCATGTATTTTTCATAAAATATCGTTCGTAGGTTCGGTATTATATCACAAAAAGAGCCAGATAACGAGCCTGGTGATCGACTTCTGAGAGAGTCAATAAGAACTTTGATTGATAACAGTTCTTAATTGCGAACACTCCATTAAATAAACATTTAAACTTCAAATAACAAACGAATCAATTATCTGTTATCAGTCATTTATCATTTGTAGTTGATGTACATTTGTATTATCAATGATGTCCTGCATTTGTACTTCGTTTTGTATCAAATGTTAACAAATGAGAAGTTGTAAAAATCAAATAGGCATCTATTTATAGAGCATATTTCTATTCGTCCAGGCAAACATATCTAACTCAGAACTAATCTAAGAACTGAATCAACTAATGACTAGCTGTGCTTATATGATTTTAACATTAGCTTGGATGGCATGATTTCATACATATGTATATAGGTAAATGTCTCCTCATTGAAATGAGTGAAGGTTGGATTTAGAATTTGCCGATAGTACAAAAAATATAATGCTGGCAAACACTACATATCATTGTTAACGAAAATGGATTCATATATTTCACAAACAATTTTTCTACCAGGACAGACTGGGTCCACTTGTATTCTAGTCAGCGATTCAACACCGTGTAGTAAGAGGTACGGTTGAAATGTTTCTTGTCGGAGGGGGCTTGTTATTAAAGCGCTTGATAAGCTAATAATATTATAGCAAATAATACGCTTCGGATCTTAGGTAGATAAATGTGGGCGGGGGAGCGCCTACATCGTTGGATTGGCGGGCTCATGGAGTTTTAGTCGCTATGAATCACTTCGACAGCAAGCGTCGCGGATTTTGCGTGCGCGCATTTTAAGAGAACTCTCGTTCATATATTGCTACTAGGCGACTATATTGTGCTGAATATGGACTACGGCGAATTAGTGAAGCTCCGAGTGCTAATTTAATTAAAATATGGGTAAAGCGTTTTGAAGAGACCGGTTCAACATTTAAACCACAAGCAAATGGTCGCCCAAGAACATCTAGGACCGAAGACAATGTTGAAAGAGTTATGGAGTCAGTACGAGGAAATCCACAAATGTCGACTCGCAAGAGATCGTCTGTCTTACAATTATCGCGACGAAGTTTGCAACGAATTTTAACATTGGATCTTAAGCTGCATACATATAAGCTGCAATTAACACAAGAATTGAAAGAGTCTGACTTCATAGCAAGGCTCGCATTTGCTAATGAAATGCTTGATCGATTTGACAATATCCTTTTCTCTGACGAGGCTCATTTCCTTATGAATGGGTTCGTAAACCGTCAAAATTGTCGTTACTGGAACAGTGAAAATTCCAAAATCAAACACCAGAAACCATTGCATAGCCCTAAAGTGACAATATGGGCAGCAATCTCTGGCAGAGGAATAATTGGTCCTTTTTTCTTCGAAAATGCGCGGGGCCAAAACGTCACGGTTAATACGGAACGCTATGTTGAGATGTTGGACGGATTTTTGGCTCCAGAAATTGAAAGTTCGAGAATAGTGAATTCCAGAACTTGGTTCCAACAATATGGAGTTACCTGTCACACATCAAATGACTCCATGGCGGTGGTGAAGCAGATGTTCCCTGGCAGACTGATTTCGAAAAGAGGTGATATCCCATGGCCCCCACGTAGTCCAGACTTGACGCCTCTTGACTTTTTTTTTGTGGGGATACCTCAAACACAAAGTCTACAGTAATAATCCAAGAAACATAGTTCAGCTCAAGGAGAATATCCGTGGTGAAATGGCAGTCATTACACCAGTATTACTGAAGAAAGTTTTCAATAATTTTCATTTGCGGTTAGAGGAGTGCCGTCGTAGAGAGGGTCACCATTTAGGTGATATTATTTTTAAAAAATAAACTCCATTTATTACTCTACAATGCCTTAGATTTATCTTAACCATACCTTTTGTATTTATTTTTTAATCTATTTTTTAAATATGCACGTTCTATTTCGGCACCCTGTAAATAACATAACTTTTTCTTCGTTTACGCCGAAAAACTTTTACTGATGAGAAGGCTGCAGTAACACCTTTCAGTTTTCGGCCAATGATGTCCATATCACCCGCATAACGGATTACTCTTGTGGAGGATGGTACTAGTCGTGTTTACCGAGAACAAGACAATACTTTTATCGACAATATAAGCTTTTAAAATTATAATTACCTTTCCCTGGCAGTATGGGTTTCCTTTAAGCTTAATTAATATACTTAAAAGTTTTAAAATAAATCCTTCCTTATAACATAGAAATGGAATCTCTTGTCCCTAAACTCGTTAAGTATTAAACAAAAGTTAAATGTATTGTATTATTCGTGTACAATAGTGTTAAACAGAATTGAAAAACGTTAATTTAAAAACGTTAAAAATAATAAATACATTAAATTACGTATACTTTTGTACCTTCTTCACTTAAAAAGTTGCCAAAAGATGTCTCTACCAGAGCATTTCCAAAATACAACGCTATTGAAGGCGGCTTAGTCATGTGTTATATGTAAGAGAATACCTTTCTCATTAATTAAGTATTTTAATTAAGTATTCATCCTCTTTATAAAAGTTGCAGCTTACAACCATAAACAGATTTTCTCCTATTCTTAAACGTTTGAAACCATCTAAGGTGTCGCCAGCATCCATTCCTATACTTGTCGTATAACTCTTAGATCTTGGTGAGAATTTGAATTTTGGTTTTCATGTCTACCGGACACTTACATTAATCCAGCATCCATCCATTCAGCTCCTATTTTATCTTCCTCACTCATTTCCTTCATTTTTGTTTGACCATGGTTAGAACTCTCGCCTATCGTACATATGACCGTGGGTTTTAGCCCCGATACCACCACCTATAAATATTCGAGCAATCGAATAATCGCCAAGCCGGTAAAAGCTTCTCTCGAGTCTGTCATATCCCAATCATTAGATGAAATTGAATTTGTTTTATAACTATTTCGGATTAGACATTTTGACAATTTGCAAAACTTACATTTTTGGCTTTGCTAATGCTTTACCAGCTTTATCAAAGGCAGTTCTCTATGTCTGTGTTTTTTTGGACACTAACAAAAAACACATTTCTTGATTTTGTACTTATTTGAAACCTTTTGAGCTTGAACCACTTAATGTATGTCATATATACAATATTACTTTTTACTTAAGAATTTAAATTATATGTAGTTTAAGGGCTTCAACTACTTACAATAATATTATAACAGAACCCTATTTCTAAAACTTTTTTGCATGATGATTTAAATTTCAAAAATAGGTGATCTAAACGAATATTTTCCAAATGTTAATTTAAAATTTACCCTAACTATAGGACGTTTGCGTTCAGAAGCATGCAAATAATACAGAAAAAACATATTTTTTTGATATGAAGAATCAATTACAAATTTTTATTTATAACTCAAATCTAATAATACGAGTATATAGAACATACAAATAACAATTCGTTTGTTTTATGTGATATATTTAAGGATAAGAATATATTTTTACAAAAAGAGAGATAAAATATTTAACCAGCATATGATACGATAAAAAAGTCAAATTATAAAATTGCACATCATCTTTGTTTTCTTTCTATCATATATACCATATACATATATAATAATATAACAGTGTAACAAAACCAACAAAGTATAAGTAAATGGAATTGTAAGTAACGTTGTCGTCATGTAAACTTTACGCGTAAACCGTATTTGTATCGAGATTCAGGTTTCTACAAGTGTCCAGCTTCCGTATCACGATTACTGCGCAAGTACATAGGTGTCGCAAATGATTTACCGGCAACCAAGGAGTTCAAATTCTCCCCAGCATAACTAATAAAAGGCGAAATTTCGCATTCTTCGCCATGTACGATACCACCTGCCGCCTCCACATACTTCTTGTGCAGGCGATAGAGATCACTGCGGGCCGTCGAAGGACAATCTTTGCCAGCAGAGTCAGCATTTTTAAGCGCACTAAACTCTTGGTCTCGTGGCACTTCCATGGCCACAAATTTTTGTGCGAATTCGAAAACATCGAAAACAAATTTTTCAATTTTAATACCATTTGGTTTTTCGGGCGTTGTCCTTTTGCCCGAATTATCTACAAATGGAATTTTCTTTTTGGCAACATGCAATTTCAGTTCTTGCTCGTAGGTCGAGCCTATTTTCTGGAGGAAACTTGTAGAGAAAAAATGATTACAGATATTGCCGGCATTAAATGTTAGGCGACCGTCAGAATTACGCATTTCAGCAGTTTTGGCGGATATCTCACTATATTCCACCACTTGGTATTTCCCATCGACAATGGCAACCACACCAACTGCTTCAGTGGGAGAAGATTTCTCCACAACCTTGGCGGCACAGTCGGCATTCTCTTTTACACAATAGCCAATGAACACTGGATCGGCCACTTTAATTAATATATTGTCAACGCTGTGAGCATGCAAGTACAGGATGCCTCTCTTTGTCAAATCATCCAAAATGCCCTGTTGTTTCAAGGCACGGTATATTCCACCATTGCCATCGGGTGCCCTGGCAATACGATGCTTTTGATCCAATATGATTTTGCCATCATATTCGAAGCATGGCAGTGAACCCTGTTCGAACAAAATGACATTTTCCTTTTTCAGCCCAAAGTAATTGTTAGCCACAAAGTAATCGTATGTTGGTTGAATGGTATGTTCCGAGGTCATAATATACCAAGTAATGGTGCCCTTTTTACCAGTTGCCTCAAATGCCAGCTCTTCCAACTTGAGAATACGTTCGGCCTGAAGACGGAAAAGAGTTTTACGCGATTGCAAACCAACATCGTACATGCCTTTGGGATGAGCGAATCCCAATCTGGTACCTAAAAACAAATAAATAAAATATGTTATTAGAAGTAATACATGCTATTAAATGTACAAATATTAAAACATAAGTGTAGTAAAAAGAAACCCATTATTTTACCAATAGATGGTAGCAATCTGTATCTCGCGTTATACAAGTGCGATCGGTTTACGCAACATAACGCTAGAAAGGTAAGGTTTCGTACTCAAACAAAAAAAAAAAAAAAAAAAAAAAAAATACCAAGATAGTTCTGTTATTGTTTGGCTCAGTTTTGGTTAATGGCCCGTCAAGATAGACGCCAGAAAAGAACTAATGGGCGATATATCACAGTTTCGTTGAAGGCAAAAACGCAAGCCAGGTGGCTGAAAATGTGAACAGTGTTTATGATTCTGAATCTGTAACAGCTAATCGCGAAGCACTTTGACCGATTCAGTTGCAGTAATTTTGATGTTAAAGATGAAAAACACGATGTTGAAAATGTCGATCGAATAATTGAAATCGCCAAAAGCGACCGTCATGTAAGCAAGAAGGCAAGAAGCTAAAGATTGCGTAGAAAATACTTTGAAACCATTTCAATAAGGCTGGATACAAAAATAATCTCGATATGTGGGTGCCTCACGAGTGCAAAAAAAAAAAAAAAAAAATCATAGAAATAAATTAAAGCAAAATCGAGCCGTTTCTGGAGCGAATGGTAAAACGGAGGCTAAGCTAGGATTGACGGTCGGGCCAAGGTTTTGCTGTATGTTTGGTGGGATTGGCAAGGAATCATTTACTATGAGGTGCTCCCCTATGTCCAAATGCTTAATTCGGATCTGTACTATCAACAGTTCAACCATCTAAAGGAAGCAATATATAGGAGAGAAATTCTGTGCTTATTATTTATCCAAGTGATTACCGCCTGTTTATGCCTATGACGAATGATTTTTCTGGTGAAAAATTCACTTCAAGAGAAGCTTGTGAAATACGATTGCCCCAGTATTTTGCAAAGAGTTTCTACGAGGGAGGCATAATTTAATTTAATTTTAATTTATTTATTCAGGATTGTAATTTTAAACCTTAAGGCCAAATTGATTAAATTACAATATTACAACGTACCTTCTCAATAATTCAATAACAAATGCATTATACAACTTTACAATACTAATGTTATATAAAAGTTTATGCATCTTACTACCAGAAAAATATAATTTACAGTATGACGGTCTACTTCACGTCTAGAATTTTTCACCATGTATCTTTTTCGCCCTAAAATATGGAAATATAACTTTAATTGGAATTTAGAGCTACTCCATAATGAAATTATTTTCAAAATTGCAACAAGTTATGGAACAAAACGGTACATATTTGACCTAAATCTGGTCTGGTCACTATGCTAAATGCAGCCTTTAATGTCATGCAAAAATAATAGACTTCGTTTATTACAGCTTATATGTCTTTGCTTATAAGGAACAGCGACTAAGCTCGGAATTTTTCGTATTGAGATATTCAACGTTTTTAAAAATTCAGTATTAGAGGAATTTGTTATGACTTTTGAAATGTATGTGAAATTGTGAAACCGCACTTAGACGACATTTTGTGCCTTAAGAACGTTAACAATAATAATCAATTAAAAAAATATGATTACATATAATCAATATTTAGAGATATTGCGTAGTTTTTCAAAAATCACTGTTTTGAAAATTTGCTGTAAGTTGTGATCTACAAAAAATGAGGGATGAACGTAAGTATGCATAAGCACGATAATAATAATGAAAAAAATTTAGTATTGCTCTAACTCCACTTAAGTAATTTTTCCTTATGAACCCAACATAAAGGGTGTCCCAATAAGAACGCAAGATTTAAATGACTGATGCAGCAATTGAATTGTTTCTCTGGCTGTATGACATGTGGCGCCGTCTTGTTGGAACCACATGCCCTCCACATTCATTTCTTCATTTCATTCATTACTTCAATTCTAGGCACGAAAAAACTGGTTATCATTTCACGATACCGAGCACCATTGACTGTTTGCGCTTGACATGCCCTATTTTCATAATGTCCAATGACTCCTCCAGCCCAAAATCCACATCACACAGTGACACGTTGAGGATGCATTTGCTTCTCGTGAATCACTCGGGGATTTTCCTCACCCCAAATGCGATAAGTCGCATTGACATATTGACAAAGCCATCAAGGTGGAAATGGGCCTCGTCCCTGAAGATGATTTTATCGGCAAAATCAGCATTTTCATGTAGTCTCTCCAATACCCAATTAACGAACTCCCTTCGCTGTCCATGGTCAGCTGGCTTCAGTTCCTGAGTCAATTGAACTTTGTGTGCATGAAGATGCAAATCTTTCGTCAAAATTCGCTGCATAGTGGATTTGGAGACACCAATTTGCTGAGCTTGGTGTCGAATTGAGATGGATGGAGTTTGAGCGACATCATCGCGTACAGCTTCGACATTTTCGATCGATCGACCTGGTCGAAGGCGCGTTGTTGTCTTTCCATCACTAACAGACCCAGTTTTGGCAAATTTATCTTTAATCTCTTTACAATTGACTTTTGGAGCATTATTGTGACCCCAAATTGATCGCAATTTGCGAACTGTAGCCGCAAAACTTTCACCATTTTGGTAAAACAATTTCGCAATGAGAATGCGTTGTTCATTCGTGTAGCGCTCCATTTTTACTAACCTCGTACCTTCTACTAGCAAACAATAACAATTGTTCAAATGTCAAACAATGACACTTTGAACGGCGCTAAATTTAAATCTTACGTTCTTGTTTGGACATTATAATGTTTCATTTCATTTTCATTTGTTGAACAGTCTTGTAATTTAAAGCCTTTTGGCCAATATTAAACAAATTACAAAATGCATAAAATAAATACTACTGGAATTAAAAAACAAAAACAAAATATAACTTAGAATATAACATCAAATTAGATAGTAACTTTTAACTTGTAACGCTCAAATTAAAGTGCACTAAAAATAGGTGAAATGGAGGGAAATAAAAATAATAAGAAAAAATAAATATTAAATGATATAGGCCAGTCGACAAATTGCAAAAGTTTTTCTATTTTTTTTGTTTTGTTTTTAATTAAGTTAACAATTCTACAGTTCCAAACTGTTAAGAAAATCATAATATGCATAAATTAAAATAAATTCTACTCCAAAGTAACTGCAAAAATGTATATAAAATAAAAACTGATTACATAAAATCAAATATTTAATATCAACTAATAATAATTAACAAATATCACTCGTAAATGCAAGCATTAAGATGTAAAAGAATATTCACCTATGTCAACTGCATATGACAGATAAGTCTGTTACGAAATATTGCGTAGTATGCATTTAAATTTCTAAGCTCATTTGGCAATGCATTATAGCTACGAGCTACTCTTACATTCTTACAAGATCGTGCTGTAAGATGGCAAAGTTTGGGGATAAACAATTGCCTTCTACGAACGGAATGACAAAATGTAGACGTTTCATATTGGAAACGCGGACATTGGTTGGAATATATTTTGTAAAAACATAACAACAATCATACATCGATAAATCCAGGAAATGAACGTCCCAGAAATTTATTCACAAAAGGTGTTAGTTATATGTACATGTCTCTTGAGGGAAAAGATGTAGCGAACAGCTCTGTTCAAAGATAACTGAATGAGTTTCATATATTTTTAAATAGTAGCAGAGTATGCCTCTTCAAAAATACAACTTCTATTCTGGCATACTAATTCTAAACATCCAGTAATAAGAACCCCAATCGGGAATAGAGGTTGTATGAAAAAGATTTAGCAAACTAATTATTATGTTAATTAAATCAAGTTTAATGAATTTTTTACGTTATAAATTATAACTATTTGAGCGACATACAATAACCGTATGTATGTGTCTTGATCTATGGCTACTCTCATTATTGAAATGCAGTTTTGGAAACGCCTTATAAGCATTTGTTTAGCACCTACGTATAACTTGTGAACTGGTATGTAGGGTATAAACATGTTTTAGCATTTCCTAAATAATGGTTATTAAAAGACAGCAGCAGCATCTTAAAATTGGTATAGATTTCAATTTCAGTTGACCTTTAAAACTTGTTTTTGTTCATGTTGTTGTTGAAGTAGTTGTTTATTTCTTGATTGACGCAATGCGGCAAATATTGGAAAAAGCTGGACTGGATTTACCAGCATCTTTGCAAATGTCAAAGAATTGTCTGTTACTGTTACTGGTAACGTTGTTAACCAATTGATTGATTGATATTGACAAGAAAGTCCAAGAAAACGGTGGAAAGTAACGTAGTGCACAACACAACGTTATGATTTCAATGAACGGTCTTTTCGTTTACGTGTTCAATTGCGTTACAAACAAAACAAAAAACAATAACAAATGCGAAGAACTACACTACATAAGCGTGCAATCGTCCAACTACCAGAGTGAGTGGTATGAATGGTGAACGCCTTTACGCGGGGAATGACTAACATTTTAGTATTTATTGAAACTTAAAGAAATTCATAAAATTGCGCTAATAGTACTTCACATTTTCATTCTTTTATTTGTATGTGGTAAATATATTTAACGGTTTATTAATGAAGGAGCTGTTGCAACCAGTTAAAGGTTCAAGATTTTTAGAAAGGAACTTACTTATCTCTAAAACTTCTACAAGTCTGTCAGTGCTGCAGAATGTTGGCACCACCACTACTTGTTTTGTTGCTTAAGAAAAATTAATTCAGCCGTGACTTGATTACAAAAAAGAAAAGTAAATTGAAATGCATACAAGAAAAGACAAAGACTGCTGCTTTACAAAAATGTGGTTCTGGTCTGGGATCATTAAGCAACATGTTACGAGATTATACCACACCTCCAAGCAGAATTTACTCAGTAAGTAATAAACAAGATTTTGAACGGAGTGTTTCTTTAGCTCAACGTCACAAAGAAGGAGTATGAACAGAAAAAGTGGATGACAAACTGCTTGACATTCTAATAATACTTACCTTGTCCGCCTGCCATCAGCAATACGGCCACATGACCCAATGATATTTGGCGCAAACCCTCATCACGGTAACTAGTCAACTGCTCCTCTGGGGCCCTTGAAATGCTGACCAATTGTTCATCGGGCAGCGGTTGCAAACGGTCGTCCAGTTTTAAACCATTCTGTGACAATGAAGTTGTAGCGCGATCAAAATATAATTTTATCTCCTTGAGATTTAGTTCAGCTATGTCACGCTCCAGTTCTTCTCGTTCGCTTTTATTTAATTCATCCCAGAATTTCAGTAAATGCTCCTGGCCAACTTGCTGCAAACGTTTGTGCAACTCAGCGTAGTCAATCATGGCTAATAGATGAAATCAATTTAAATCAAATATGAAAACGTTAATGGTTGTTGTGGTATTTCTTTTTAAAACGATTTCAAATGCCAACGTTTCAAGACGAGTGCCGACGACCGTATGCTTTGACAAGCTGTTAATAACTGAATTATAGTTAAGTTTGTTATTTTGTTTGGGTTTTTTCTGTCTTTCTACCCAGGGAGCGAGTGAGTAACAACAACACAGTGTACACCAAGCAAGATGGTAAGCATATGCCTTGTGCTGGTATACCTACACTACAGGTCTTTTTGAGTGGTCTTTTTTTATTTGGTTTCGTGGTTTTTCTTTCGGCGTTTCGGTTTCAACTAGTCGCATTCGTAAAGATTTGCTATGCAAAATGAGTATTAACCAAAATCACATTCGGTTATGAAATGTAGGGAGATAGATGAGCGGCTTGGGGCAAACGTTGAAAGACAAGTAGAAAAGCCTTTGTTAGACTTATATACCAAAACAAAGAGCCACCCGCCAAACACATATTATCGAGATTTGTAAGCAAAGCTCGCAAAAGAACGGTGTGCGAAGATCTAAATGTGTTGAAATATGTCGTGTGCACAGCTTGCAGTTAAATGTAAACTGTTAATAGCCGGTTCATTAAACGGGGCGCCCTTTCGAAAATAAGCAGCTCACAAATTTGTGATAATAATACGTATCTCTGACAAAATGCGAACCAAATTCGAATTAAACTTATCAAATGCGAACCCAGATTTCGGAAGATACATAGGTTTAGGTGCTGTCTGACAAAGCTCCCCCCTGTGCCCTAATGTCGGTTCTTTCCAAAATAAGCAAAAAATGGGAATTAAATTCATACTAAGCTCATCAAATACGAATTTGGGTTTTTCGAAATGCATATATTTTAGGTGGTGGCTTATTAAATGTCGTAAACGTAAAAGAAAACCTAACATATTCCTTTACTATGGAGGACTGAAATGTCAAAAAATATTGCATTTTTAATATATACTGCAACTTTTAAGCACTTTTTCTCTTGTAAATTACAGTCGTCGACGCTCTATGTGTTACTAATTAAAAATAATTCAGTTTTGCCAATTTTAAGAAAATTATGTTATTGTTTGACGTAGCATCAAACTGTCCGGGAAGGCTTTACACTCTGCACGAATGTGGCCTGTTGATATTTTTCCATCTCCAAGGTGAAGAGCAATCGCTAAGGCGTCAACCGTCTCATATTTTTTAGGCGATACTTTGGCATCCAGAATGGATTATACGGAAAAATCCATTGGTGTCAAGTCAAGGGAATATAGTGGCAATTGTTAGGAAGAAATGAAGCTGGTAATTTTTTCTTGTAAAAAATGTGTGTATGGAATAGTGCAGAGTTAATTTAAAGCCTACAATGGTTTCTACAGAATTCTATATAGGACCTAGGTAACAAAGAATTGTTGAAAATCTTTTCACTATAGATTTATTGATTTATCTTTACACCCTGTTCAATGAAAACAAATGGTGAACGACCTATACTTGCTATCCTATTAAGCTATCCGCTGGTTTAAATTGTCTTTCAATCTTTCTTTCTAAACGTATACTACAAGAGTTGTAGTATAAAGAGTTGTTATAAAGTTGTTAGACTGTGTAGTCCTCAATTTCTTTTTAATTCATTTAATTTTTTACATTCCTTTCGTAATAAGCAGCTTCTTATTCCTAAAATAACCACACTCATAGGTCGTGCTTTTGTAGTAAGAGTAGGCCAAATTTACAATTTTCTACCAAACCATTTGAAAAGTTTTAAATTATGTCCTGATTCTTACAAAAGGCACATTCGACAACACTTTCAGACTTGACTGTAAAATTTTGTTTTCAATTAAACTGTGAGCAGCCTTTATTACATACCGATTATCTTATATTTCCAGATTATATACCTATTAACTTCTAACTTTTGAATTAGTCCTTCTTTTCATACTTTTTTTGTCTTTAATGATCATAATTTCTTTAAAATCATATTATATTTTTAAAAATTTTATGTTTAATTTTTATTACGTGTTTTTTTTAACTTATAATATTGAGCAGATTATATCTAATAGATGAATTGTTGCATATTGTAATTTGCTTATAATTGGCCGGAAGGCTTTAAATTACAAGCCAGAAATAAATAAATAAAAGAGTCATTGTAACATGTAGTGGTTCGATACATAAACGTTAAGTTCAAACGTAAACTTCGCGGTTCATTAACAACGGTTGGTTCCGAGTTTCTAGACAAATAATTTTTTTTTAACACGGTACACTTCCGTAGACTTGCAAACAACATAACAGACTGACGCTTTTCAAAAGATGAGCGCCCTATCATTAGCCGTTGGATTCCTACAGCAGCGTGAAGTTATCCCTATAGTTTCGTCAGAAGTGTACCCACCTTA
Source organism: Philornis downsi (assembly GCA_019455685.1). Lineage (NCBI taxonomy): Eukaryota > Metazoa > Arthropoda > Insecta > Diptera > Muscidae > Philornis > Philornis downsi. The sequence goes on from JAHXMU010000011.1 coordinate 183,259, forward strand.
TTAAAGTTTTCTGGATCATTTTCGATTGAAAATTACCTGCATATACATAACCTTACCCCTCTTGATTCCTCCTGTTGCATCTTCCCATCTGCATCACTGGCATGTTAATTAATAACAGAACAGAAATATTTGTAAAGCCAATAAAACATTTTCCCCAGATGTTTTCTATTGAATGCAGCGATAAATTTTTTTAAATTTTCAAACAATCATACTACTATATCGTACAATCGTACTACTATATCGTACAAGTATTGTTTCATTTGTATACGACATTATGACTTATATAGTTTATTTTAGATCTATTTTATTCTATTCTATTCGTTTTTATATATTTTAAGTGATGCAAAAAAAAGTGCAATGAGAGTCAGAAAATTTACGCTTCATAGATAAGTGTTGCCGTAGTCAAATATCGTTGTTAATATTAGTACCATTATTAATAGAATCTATTTATCTTCTTTGTTCCATGTTCCATTGTAATTTAACCTACATTTAAGATAGTTGAAATTTCATTTATATTTCTCCCTGAACATCCCTTTCACTTGCTCTTTATATGCAGTGGGTCAGGTCAGAGTGAATATGGTCCACCTGTGACTAACCACTTTAAACTGTAAAAAGTCTAAGAAATCATTAGAAATTATGGAATAGCTGTAAATTCCAATTAATGTTATAATTCCGTATTTTAGGACGGAAAACATATATAGTGAAAAATCTTAATAAGTGAAGTAGATCTTCATATTGTAAACCATATTTTTCTAGTATTAAGATACATTAACTTTTTTATAACATTAGTATTGTAAAGTTGTATAATGCATTTGTTATTGAATTATGGAGAAGATACGTTGTAATATTGTAATTTAATCAAATCGGTTTAAGGGCTTTAAATTACAATCCTGAATAAATAAATTAAATTAATTTAAATTAAACACACTTTTTTCTGACCAAATAAAGTTTAATTTTCAAAAACCGAATGTGACACATACACATAATCTCGAAAATCGAAATGAAAACAATTGAACTGAAACAGATTATAAGTGTTTGATGCTGGTAATTCCGAAAAAAATTATTTTGTTAACTTGGACTAACAAAAATAATTTTTTTAATATATTTTTAATATGTATGTTTTTTTCAAACTTTTTTATTTTTTCAAATTACTGTATTTTTCCCAAATTTTTATAAATTTTAGAATTCATTGAGTAAGGAGTAAAATGCAGTCCATAATTTGATTTTTCTCTTAAAAAACAAATTCACTTGCTTCTCACGGATGAGATATTTTTAGACGCACTCAACGGGGTCGACAGTTTATTTTTATTTATTTATTCGGCTTGTAATTGAAAGCCTTCCGGCCAATTATAAGTAAATTTCAATATGCAATGACTCATCTATTAGATTTAATCTCAATAATGTAAATTTAAAACAACACATAATAAAAATTAAATATAAAATTTATAAAAATATAATATGATTAAAAATTAAAGCAAAAAAAAAATATATAAATAATAATAAGAATAAAGACTAATTTAGAAGTTAGTCTGTATATAATATGGCAATACAAGATAATTGGTATGTGATAAAAGCTGCTCACAATTTAATTGAAAACAAAATTTAAAAAAAAAAACCTAAAAAACGACGATTCCGAACGTCACAGTTTAAGAAGAATTTAGACTTGTCGATTACGCGACTACCTGAAGTATTTTTCAGCTCAGATAATGATAGATAGATGATTGTATGTATGTGGCGTTGAAACTGTGATCATGCGAACAAAGTCGCGTCATCGTGAAAGGACGAATTGACCAATATTTGAATAAAATTCATAATAATCCATAACTATCCTTTTGAGATTCCTCTTCCGAAACTTTGCATTCGGTTTGTGTTGTAATTTTCGGCAACGCAAGTGGTGCGATCGCTAATGATAGAATGAACAATCGGTGTATTTTCTTCAATGATAAAATTAGTTTTAGAGCAACTTTGAGTGGATCAGATGAATCTCAAAGAATATATCTTGCGCCATAGCCACCATTTCGTTTGTCTCGTTTGTTCCTTTGTCGAAAACATTTATAACTTTTATTATTTATTTATTTATTTCTGGCTTGTAATTTAAAGCCTTCCGGCCAATTATAAGTAAATTACAATATGCAACAATTCATCATAATAAAAATTAAATATAAAATTTATAAAAATATAATATGACATATAATAATATAATATAACATTATGATCGTTGAAGAAAAAAAAAAAGTATGGAAAAAAAGACTAATTCAAAAGTTAGAAGTTAATCGGAATATAATCTTGAAATATAAGATAATCGGTATGTAATAAAAGCTGCTCACAGTTTAATTGAAAACAAAATTTTACAGTAAAGTCTGAAAGTGTTGTAGAATGTGCCTTTTGTAAGAATCAGGTAATAATTTAAAACTTTTTAAATGGCTTGGTAATAAATTGTAAATTCGAGCTACTCTTACTACAAAAGCACGACCCATGAGTGTGATTATTTTAGGAATAAGAAGCTGCTTATTACGAGTAGAATGTGAAAAATTAAATGAATTAAAAAGAAATTGAGGACTACACAATCGAACAGCTTTATAAAATAACAGCAAAGACCTAAAATCTACATAATTTTTAAAACTACAACCCAAGAAACGCTTAACATACGGTGTTATATGAACACGACGCCTCAGTGAATATAAATATCTCATAACTCTATTAAACGCCATCTGAACTTTTCTCATATTTTGTTTATTAGTGCCACTATATAACTCTAAACAATATAGAATACTAGGCATGATATAAGCATGAACCAATTTCTCCTTAATCGATCTGGGCAACACTAAGTCGGTATTATAAAAACTTCGCAGTGAATAATTTAAACGTCGGACTACAGCATCCACATGATAGTTAAAACTTAGTTTGTTGTCTAAAACTACTCCCAAACAATGTACACTGTGGACCACTTTAATGCGTGTGCCAAGATAAGATAAATTCAGGTTTAAATCACAATTAGAAAAAAGCATAGCTTTTGTTTTTGGAATGTTAATTGAGAGTTGCAAGCCTCTGAAATCGTTTTCAACAATTTTGCGTAAAGTCGCAGAATTGCCAGTAATTATAGCGGTGAATGCAAGTTAAACAAGTATTCTAGCGTCAAATTTGTTGGCATTAATCTGAAGATGGCCGGAGCTATTTTAATTGCAGAATAATTCTCTCTTCATTTAATCTGCAACAATCAGCAAAAAGCTTAACATCTTTAAGCTCATGATATGCGCTTTTTGGCCATGCTTTTTTTGTTAATGTTATTTCTGGAAGAAAAATTTAAATGTATGCAATGTACTAATTCTGTGGAATATGCAAAAGTATTACTTGTGAGATCATTAACATGTTTCGCGTGATTGATCGGACATGACTGAGATAATTTCGTAGTAGTACTAATGGTTAGCATTGTACTATCTACAAGAGTAATGTGCAATAAAATATATACGAATTAGATAACTTTGTACGCTAATATAGAAGTGTTGCAGATTTGATGTTTGATCTTCTATTGATTAGTGTAGTTTCTTTCATTTATTTTATTTCACTGACGTCGGTCAACAACGTATATGCCTTTTAATCAAAGGATAGATGGAACAGTTGAATAACTCGGGAAATCTCATTATTTCAAAGTTGGTTCCAGTCCCAATATGTATAAGATTTTTTCCTCTGAACCGATTTCACCGACTTCTGTCACTTGTTATCCATAATACAGATGACCTTATACCGAACCATTGCTAACAACATGGGTGCATCAAGAGCGGTCTCTTATACGTTGTACGTTGGATTAGCCCGTTTTCCAGTGAAAATATGTTTTAACATTCTTCAATATTCATGGTCATAATGGTGATTATTCATAAAATTAATTCGGAAACGCCATGGTTCTTTTTGAAATATATACTACACCGCTCTCAATTAATGGATAAATGGTAAAATTGTTGAAAAATCAAAAAAAAAAAAAAAAAATAAATTATTTTTCTAGAGCTGGGTTTGGTTTTTTCCTACTAAGCTGATATTGCCAGTTTACAAAATTAACATGTCTATGAAAATGAAACATCCTTATGCAAAATTTTAGCCTCCAGGCTCAACCATGGACATGCTTAGGTCGTGGATAGGTAGATTTTTACAACAATCAGTAATATTAGTTGTAGTAAAAATAAATCCATTAATTTTGCCTGACATTGGAGACTTTATTTAGCATAGTTGGAATAATACAATTTGGGCCAAATATGAACCATTTGTTACGATAAATTGTTGCCATTTTGAAGATAATTCCATAATGCTTCTCTCAGAATGGTCGATTTTTGCAAGTTTTTCTTGGGCGAATTCTTCATTCGCCATCATCATCATTCGCCATAGACAGAAACAGATTGTAAACAAAAGAACCTCCCAAACAAGCCCTCGGATCTTCTGGCGAGCCACTATCGATGTGTATAGCCTGGATTTGTTCAGATGGAACCCAATGCCTCTCCTATTGTTCAAAGTTGGCCAGTTCTGGCTGATTTCTTCTTTTCGACAGTGCAATTGTTGACTTCATAAATCCGAATTAAGACTTTGGCCGTAGGGGAGTAGTTCATAGTATATGATTCCCAAAAACGCCTTTATATATTTGTCAAAAAAGTAATCAGAATTGATCAATTGAAAAACCAGCTAAAGGGATCGTCAAAATGCTATATGTTGCCATGTTGCACACCTGTTATCTACAATGACGGGCGGATTGGGTGATATCTACCATTTAGTCTATTTATAGTGTTCGATTTTTTCAATTCACCCCAAGTGCGCTTTCTGATTTTTGCAATGGTAAAAACAATCGAGCAAAGAGTTTGTCACAAATTTTATGTTACGAATCGCCGAGAATTTCACACAGTGCTTACGTTGCATCAACTTTATCAAAAATACATGCATATGATGGGTAAAGTACATTTAAAAGCATAAGACTTTGGTGGGTTAGTGTCGTTTTCGACTGAAGTTAACATTAATAAAATGAAAAAAATCTTAGCAGAATGGCATCAATTAAATTTCAAAAAGATAGCCGCTAAACTTTTTGTGTTCCTCGAGTAATTCCATGCCATTTTAAATAAATGTTTAAGAATGAAGTGTTGTTCTTCAGAAACGCAATATAACTTGTGATGAGAAATGCGTTTACGAGTTGTATATGCATACCAGTCAATTAGCTTCGGAGTAACGCCTCCACCATGAGCCGTCAACGAAACAATCACGTCGAAGTGGATCAAAAGTGAAAGTAATGTTGACCAGTTTCTTTGATTATCGCGGCATTTTTCATCAGCAATCCTTGCCAGAACATCGAACGGTAAACAAAGACGATGTCTCTCGGGCGGCGTTTTGTTGAAAGAAACCTCACGGATTTTGACTACGTAAACGCTCCATCTCATAACCTTATAGTTGTGTGGACAACCACCGAACTTGCTTGACATGGCTACGGTTCACTTTCTCTCTTTCCAATACTCAAACAGCCAGTTTTAAGCACCCGTTTCAATAGCAGGTATAAGAGAGAGAAATCACAGTGAGAACTGAAATCCTTTCTGAAAAATTCGTTTAAAAATGATTTTAATGATTGGATTATTCGTTGACATATGTATCTTATTTTGGAGCGTAGACCCGACGCAATAAGTTGGGCTGTTCAAAAGAAGGATCGGCAACCATTCACCGCCCACCTTTAATCAGTCGGTTCGAAACTTTACTAAGTGCTCGATATCATTTTCAATATTCCGTAATACTGAGGAATAGAGAACATCTCAAGATGGTATTACTCAGGCTCTAGATTTCACGTAATAAAACAAAATGTACTTTAAAATCTCGAAAACAATTTTAAGTTCAATTGACTTTGTTATTCTACACTTCGAACTGAGCACATTTTGAATTCGATCTTCAATATGGATCGAAACATTTTTTTTATTGGGAAACTTGATAAACTTTATTCATTTGTGAACACACATTTGGGTTATACCTCGGACCACAAACCTTTTTTGATTTTCTTAATTTGCTAGGTGCCGAGGGTATTTCCGCTGAAAGAAATAGGCCTTCCCCTTTTGGGAAAACTTTCTCTTGGCTAAACTCTGCTTTCCATTTTCCTAAACTTCGTGTTATCATAACTCGCCTGCACCATCTACCTTACCAATATAATCCGTACGTGCGTAGATATGTATTTTCGCAGAATTCAATGTCTCGGAACAATTTTTTCATAAGAATTAATCTACTTCCCCATTACCGTTGAGACGAAGAAGTCTACCGTTCGTATACCTGATTAGAAGTAGCACTTTCCGTTCGTCGGTTATAAGAGTTACTGTACTACGTTTTATCAGTTCATTGGTATATATTGTCGAGAAATGGAATGAATGTTTTCTTATTTTATCTGAAGCTATTCTATTTTTTAGTATTTTTTTAAACTATTTTCTTATCAGCACTTTGCGAAGACCTCACCGTCAAATCAGTTGTTTTGTTTACATTTTAACATTACAAGAAAATGACAACGTTAACAGTTTGTCTGTAAAGTAACATGTGCAGAATTTTTTTTTTTATTGCTGTTACTTATTTTTTACACGGGATACGTTTTTGTTGGATTGGTACAGCTACTAACCAGTGGCACACTATACGTATTCTTCGGTAAATTTCGCAGCATTCATTTGATTTTTCCAAAATAGCCAGTTCCCGTTCATATTTTTTGTACGGACAAAAATTGTGAATATATATTATCTGTTTTACTTCGCACGATATGAACTCGGGTTGCAGCTGCGAACCCCTTACTCTGTAAACGAGAACACAGTGCGAAACGATACTGAAAAACGTCACTACTGTTGGCCATCAAGATAGGGTTGTGAAGTGGGAATGTCATTGACTGCTGAAACAATCGAATAACTTCAGTTGAGTACTTAATAAATTTTGACTTGAAACAAGAGTAATCAACTATCAAAACTAGTTTTAGTTTAAATATAGTTCGCCCCAACGAAAAAAAAAAACGAAAAACCTCTTCAGGGATTAGAAAACATACATTTAAGAAAAGGTAAAGCAAATACAAGAAAAATTGTCGTCGACTCTTATTTACTGAATTATGGGCCCCAAAGTTAAAAAAGGACATAAGCAAGAAAATTTTGAATTTGGTAAAAAACGTCAATGACTAACAGCGTTCTAAGTTATCGGACTGAAATATGAAAATAAACTTTTTACCTCCCTCTTGATTGAATCAAAATATAGAAGAAGGATACAGATGAAGAGTCAAAATATACAATTTGCGAAAGTAACGATACATTATTAAAAGAATCGGACGGAATCAACTTAATGTAACGAAAACGAAACGATTTTTTAAAAGGTAATTTTGTATAAAAAAAAATTGATCTACTTTTATACAAAATTACCTTTTAAAAAATCGCTTCGGACCCTAAAAAAC
>JAHXMU010000011.1:190691-284374 GCA_019455685.1 Philornis downsi
CTTTAGAATTTTCTATACACAATTAGGATGTCCATTTTCAACAAAACTGTTAAACTGCAAATAAATTTTTAAGATTTTTCTATAGAATGGTCAAATTTATTGTACATTTTTAAAAAGATATTAAAAGTATACGACCAATTTAGAAAGAATATTAGGGGGACAAATTAAGTTTAAGTCATTTCATTTTTTTGTAGGCATTTTGAATTAAACGGTAATCTTATGGAAATGAATTTCGAAATAAATAACTTAAAATTTGTCTAAGGACAATTTATATTACTTTTCAAAAGAATGAATTTGGATTCAAAAAAAAAAAAAAAAAGAAGAAACGTACGGACATCCCAACTTAAAAAGTAGAAATACTTTAAATTAACCAAATTTCGAGAAAAATTAAGGGTTAATTGTCAAATTACTGATGGAGCGTTTTTCTTCTACGCTTAAAACCACAATTTTTTTTGTAGATAACACAATGTTTGGTAGAAAATCACACAGTTTTTGTAGAAAATCAATTTTTTTTATGGAAAAGTACACTTTTCTTGTAAATAAAAATACTTCGTGGAGAAGAGGAACATTTTCATGAATAAAATTCCCGCTTGAATAAAAGAACACATTTTTAGAAAAATTATATTTTCTTATAGAAAAGCAACTTTTTTGTGAACAAAGAAACACGGTTATTGAAATATTATAAAAAATTCGGTTTTGCTCATGAACGGACTAGTTCGAATGATCTAATTACTTTTGCGAACAGTGAGAGCTACTCCTGCTGTGAAGTTCATTTCAGACCCTCTGTCCTTTCAGTTCTTTTCGTAGTTTCTTTCCGTTCACTAATTTCTACCAGCAAAAATTATATATTTTTAATCAAAGGAAACCATTTATCTTTTCTCTCTATATTTATATAAATTCGAGCATTAATTAAATGTGATTTGAAGGAACTTGGTGGTAGTGTCACCACCTTTAAGTATATCAACCTATAGATGTATTTTCTAAGAAAGAAAAGAAGGAATGTGCAGAAATTCTAAAAAATCGGAGGGGGTCATGTTTTACGACTTTACAAAATGTTTTAAATATCACACGTTGCATTGACCACCAATATAAATCGTTTTACCCTTAAAGACTGGTATTATGATACTATATTGAGCTGAGACACAATATAAAACACTTTCATATTTTCACACTGATTTCTGAAGAGCTGAATTATAAACAACTGATTTACCTGCCCTTTCACATTTTTTTAAAAAATAAAAATAAATTGTAAGCAATTTTACAAAAATATTTTCCAACATTTGTGTTAGAAACCAGTTCAAAACAGTTGCCTACGCCGTTTTTTTGCGAGTTTTTTATTATTATCATAGAAAACAATACAAAAAACTTGTCAACGCCACTTATTTTGTTACGAGGATTTTTTGGATTTTTGTGAATTTTTTTTTTCCAATTTGCTTTAATTTTTACGACCATTTCTTTTATAGAGATTTAACAATGAAAATTTAGCACCAGCCTTTAAGGTACTAGTAGATAGAATGGTCAAAAAGAGCAAAATGGACAAAGTAGTTCCTTTTAATGAACGGAACCGAAATAAACGATTGATCTAGAGAAAATCAAATATTCATATAATTGTAAGAGCGTTTGCTAGTTGGATTGCTCTTTCAATCTCTTTTATTCTCTTAGGCCACTAATAATTTGTACTATCCAGGTCAGTTTAACATCACTTTTGCAACGTACTTCGATAGCGCAGTTATGTATTATTGAGTATTCACAACGTTTACCTGAGTACCCGATACTTTTAACGCTCTAATATATGAATACAAATGTTTGTGTTCTAGACGTGTTTAGTAAGCATATGATTCGTTCTTGAGAATAGAAGATAATGAACATGCTGTTAATATTTGTAGGAATAAATATAAAATAAGATTGTGGTAAAAAAATAACACCCAATGCAAAACTATTACACAAATAGTACACTGAAAGCAAATAAAGAATATAGAAAAAAACATTCTGAGCTCACTGTGGCTAACAACATTCTGACAGCGGTGGGATTCGAACCCACGCCCTTTCGGACTGGTGCCTAAAACCAGCGCCTTAGACCGCTCGGCCACGCTGCCTCCCGGGCGCCGTCTGTCAAACGTCTTTTATGTATCTCAACAATTTATTTTTGTTACATATATTCTAACGTGATATTTTTTTATGACATTTTGCCAAATTCAATTCAATTGAATGTGTAATGAGTTAACATTTATGAAAGTAATTAAGCTGCACATTTCTCTAAGAAGGGACCATTTAATCCTTTAGGATTAAGGGGGGCTTTAGGATTAAGGGATTAATAGGGTAGATATTTTCGCTTTTATACGCTGTACAGCATTGTTTATTGTTCATGGTTCAAAGTCTAAATGGGTAGACACACTAATATAATGGTCTGACAGATTTAATCCTATCGGTGGACATTTAGCTCAAATTTTTATGTTTTTATAAAATTTACAAATTTTTCGCAAATAAATTGAATATTTAATTAATTATATCTTCACTTCGGAAAAAATACAACATCCAGGAAGGAGCGTTTATAGTAACAAGTATTTTTGAGCTAATGTGTTTCACGACATTTTATGTCTGGTGGACACTATAATTGCTGTAAATATTTACGACATGTTTTAAAAATATACGCGGCCTAATTCGTCGATTTTCTTAAATTCAATCTTTTTTTATAATTCCAATAACATACATTTCTGTTCACTCTATTTTTTTATAATGCTTAGCAAAACTTGGGAAATACAAATATAATTGAAGTATCTTTTATTCTGTTACATTAAATTTAGTCAAAAATCGTGCGATTAAACGTTTGGTAAAATTGGGTCTGAGAATGAAATTGGACCGCATTGTCACATCCTTCGTGTTAACTCCCATAGGCATAGGCAGATTTTCTGAAATTCAATCTTCTTTTGTAATTTTTAATTAACAAATTGCAAAAACCGAGTGGAGAAAAACCACTGCATTTGTAACCAAGCTCTCTCTATAACCTCAAATTCAAATAACCGATTTAACATACGCATTCCTAGCTACATATCTTTCTTTATTAATTATTATAGGTCCCATTCATAATAATTTATAGTGAGTTTGGATAAGATTTTAACAAAATTTTGTTGATAAATCTTTCATACATTTTTAAGAATACGGCCCTGTAACATTTTTCCATATTCTACAAATTTTTTTTATCAAAAATTGCAGGAAAGCACAAACCCTTCATCTCGGAAATTGAATTATTTTTCTCAATCCTTATATCTCTCGAAATTCGATTCTCTAATGGCAATACAAATGTCGTGAATGTCTACATTAATATGAGAAACTAATTGCCATGAACCGAACCACGGTTGTCACATGGTTAATTTTGAAATAGAATTATTGCTGCGGAAACGTTTAGTGTTAGCAGAATTATTTCGGTGAATAGATTTTACCGAAAAGAAAGAAAGTCGAAAATGAGCTGATGATGAAGAGCGACCCGGACCAGAATTCCAAGCAGATCATAAATTATCGCTGTCAATTTTCTTCATAGCCACTCTTCATACAGAAAAGTGTCTTCATAGAAGCTTTTCATACAGAAAAGTGTCTTCATAGAAGCTTTTCATACAGAAAAGTGTCTTCATTGACACTTTTCATATAGAAAAGTGTCTTCATAGGCACTTTTCATATAGAAAAGTGTCTTCATAGGCACTTTTCATATAGAAAAGTGTCTTCGTAGACATATAGAAAAGTGTCTTCATATAGAAAAATGGCTTTTCATATAGAAAGCGCTTTTCTTTCCGTGAACTATTTACAACATTTTCCTAATGCAAAGTGCCTACAAAAAAAATGTTGGTGAAAAGTACCCATGAAGTCACTTTTCTATAAGGTAAGCAAATAAAAAATCGCCGTTTCCGTATAATCGTCTGTACTTCAAGTCTGAATAGGCGGCCTTTAGCTGGTAACAATAGGACGGCGGCAGCGAGTCGTCGATTTTTTTATAGTCACCTTGGATCTCCACCCCGGAGTACCATTAACCTCTAACGATAAAGATCATGCCCACTAATCTGATATTTGATGTTCAAAATCCGTGACTTTATTGATCCTGCCATAATTTTGTTCGGATCGGTCAACCGCTTTTGAAAATATATTTTGGACACCAAATTGGTCAACATTTAATTGATACCGAAAACACCCAATATTTTCAATAGAGATCACCATGCTGGGATAAGAAGATTAAGAAATTATTTCTGACTACCAGCTCGCTTTATTCCGCGAGTTGGGACTTCAATCTATGTTGTTTTATCCGAAAGCAAGACTGATAATATCGCGTCAAAGTCGTTCAAAAATCAAGGTTATATTGACTATTTTCTTGGATTATCGTGCTATTGCAATTTATGAGTTGATGATGCATGATGATGATGATGAAAATGCAGCTCCACGACCACTGTATTCACCATACTTCTTGATTATACCACTCCGAAGACGCCGTTTTGAGTTCATTGTTTTGGCAAATTTATCCATGTCTCTTTATAGTTGACTCTTTTGGAGCATTCTTGTGACCTCAAATTGATCGCAATTTGCGAACTATAGCCGCAAAATTTTCACCAATTTGGTAAAACAATTTCACAATGAGAATGCGTTGTTCATTCGTGTAGCGCTCCATTTTGACTAACCTCGTACCTTATACTAGCAAACAATAACAATTGTTCAAATGTCAAACAATGACACTCCGAATGGCGCCAAATTTAAATCTTGCGTTTTTGTTGGGACAACCTTTATTTTTCATGCATTTGCTTTCATTTTTGAAAATACGTTCACTGTGACGTTCAACAGGAAGATGATGATGATGATGTTATTTTTAAAAAATAAACTCAATTTATTACTCTACAATGCCTAAGAGTTATTTTAACCATACCTTTTGTATTTATTTTTTAATCTATTTTTTAAATATGCAGAACTTTATAAAACAAATAAAAAAAGTTATATTTTGCGTCTAAAATAAAGGCTTTAAAATTTTGGCGATAATCGACGATGTATTTGACGATGAAGCAACAAAATAAAATCTGACAACGATGGTACGACTCTATTCTTGAGGGATTTGCTCTCCCGATGCCTTGCACTGTGTTCAAATCGCCATCGTCTTTAGAATCCTTTTGTTGTTCTCCTTTTAAACACATCGACCGTAATTTGAACATCTGGACGATGAAGAATAAATAGCCCTTACACATTCTCGGTGGTTGGTTCTCACATTTTAAAGAGTTTACAACGTCACAAAGGTATTGAGAACGTGTGCCAGTCAAGTCGTGTCTTTCTAGCTGCATTCATTGTATTTCTACCCTTAATTCAAACTTTACTTTATGCCCACACATAACTTTGCAAACAATAAATTTCGTCACTTTAAGTAAGAATTCCAGCAAAAAATAATAAGGACCACAGGAACCTCAGAAATAATGTTCACACAATAATACACAAGAAGGAGAAAGAGAAAGCGACAGAAGATTTTCCATTCATGCTCACAAAGTGGCCTTGCTAATGGTGCATCTTTGTTAAAACCGGAAACAAATGATGAACGCACTATTTTATCCATTTTTGCCAAACTACTTCAGGTACCAAACAACAATGTGATCAGTCAAAATATTGGATTTTATAATTCTCCTTGTATTCCTTTGCCTTAATGATGTTTATGAATATTTTCGTGTTTCACAATAAAACCGTACGTACGTAAGACATAAGCATGGGCATTTTTGAGGACACTATTATTGCAGATTCTGGGAATATTTAACTTAATACCCCGTTAAACTTCCTCAAAATTAAAGCAGTAAACAAATATACAGCTCAAATTATTTTTTCTTGATTTATTGATCTTTTACTATCATAGCGAACAGGAATGCAATCAAGGTGCATATTACAGGCCCTTTCGTGGTTAGTGGTGATATTTTAATGCTGAGTTGTTTTTACTGATAAATACAAATTTCGAAAAATACAAATGTTGTCTCTCACACACCTCCCTGAGCAACAATTTATGTGTACCGGGAACGTTTTCTTTTTCTGAAAACAGCACCGCCTTTCCGGGGTTGTTTTGGGTGTGCGTTGTACGTGGCGTATTAACCGCGGCCACGTTGTCACTAATGCTACTTTACTACCCGATGAGCGCATGGGTGTAGCGCAGCGCTCCGTATTTTTATTCCACTTGCATTGTTTTGAGTCGAGGTGTCGCCAAAGGCATTATCGTCGTTGGAGTTTAATAACCATACGCCAATTTCTCTATTCCATGCGATATAAAAGTACCTCTATCTTTTCCAAATCGTTGCTATTCTATTTGGCAGGCGTGGCAATTTTTGCAGAGCTTTCATCAACTTTGGACTTGATCGCAGTCTTTTCGAATTTTAGCTGTTCGCACTCTTCGCACATCTTGAGAAGGGTCTAAATGAGCGAATTTCAAAACTATGACAAATTCTTGGTGAGCTTTCTTCGTGTTCTGCACACACACTTCACGGCTCTCGTTCTTGATCTTCAGGTCATTGTATATGTCCAGGTACCTGCCAGAATTGACGTCGATGAGCTTCTGAAATGAAAAAAAAAACAATTTTAGTGAATTTAGTCGATATTTCTTCTTCGGATGTTAGTATTTCAATGAATATGGTTCCTTTAGGCTGTACCTCTTTCTGCAATGTTTCCGTTAAGTCATATAGAGCTGTAAGTGATAATTCCGGCTCCGCTAATAGGGCTTTGATTGTTTCGAGTTCGGCTTACAACGTCAGATGACGTTGATCCAAATCGCCCTTGGCCAACTGTCATGATTTCAGTTCAACCTTAAGTTGTTCAACGTCTGCATGGGATTTTTTCAAGAGGTCCATGAGTATATTGTCCGTTGATCCATTAATCTTCTCTGTTATGGTCTTGGCTATCCACCCATCACTCGCTTTTGGAGGGTGTCTTTTAGCTTGACTTAATAATCAAAGTAGCTGTGCAATAGCTCCTCGTACTTCTCATCTCGCTCGCGCTACATATGATTAGTGTCAGTATTGCTTCTGCTCGGCTTGAACCTCGACATTTCACATATTTTCTTTGACAAAGTTCAAGAGACATCCTTCGCACACATAAACTTTTCGCGACACAACCAAGGAATCGTATCGCAGGGAGCATCAATCTTACAGTGCATATCTAAGTGCTCATCTAAAGAGGTTTAATTAGGTCGCACTTGCTCGCTAAATCATTTTTTAAGGTATCGCTTTCGTTCCTTAGAGAATCCATTTCGGTTTGAGCGATCTTAATTTCTTGGGCGTATGGCATGATTTGTTTCTGCTGGTTGTCTATGCGAACTATCGGATGTTCTTAAGAGTTTTCGATCAGCTTAAAGTACTCCTAAACTTTATCTACATTCGCAGAAAATCAGGCTTGAGTTCCTTAAATCTTTTCTTCTTTTTCGTTCATTTTAAATTTTTCGTGGACCTCTAAATGCTCTTTGGTCTCTAATTCCAATTGTATATTACTCTATCTGAGGTTTCCGCTGGCCTCTAACAATACTGCCAACTTAACCACATGTCCTCATTCAGTTGACTAGTTTCATCTTCCAGCTTTATGATTGTTTCAAACATTTTGGAATTATCAATGATAAGTCGTTAATTTCCTTAAAAGACCTTATCTCAGTGACTAGATTTTGGTTCATGGCCGGGCGGAATTCAAGCCGTTTCCAATGATCGTGAGTGACACATTTAGTAAAACTAAAGTGAAACTGAACTACTCAATGTGGAAGGATTATTTCTTCTTTAGATGGAAAAGTTCCTATTCACTGCACGAATAAAAAACAACTGGTCTTTGCTAAGCTCCTACCAAGGGAAGCAACTTGCTCTCCACTTTGCCAAGCCGCAACGGCACCGGCGGTTCTTCAAAAATCAACTCTAACAAATGGGGAATGTCGTACCACCACGACAAGCGAATGGCACAAATGCAAAGGACGTCGCAGTTGTAATACAGGGTATCCGTCGGGAAGGTATACTATTTTGTTTGTTTATAATTTTTGGTTAAATGAAAGAGAATGGGTCTTATATTAATAAATATTTTATTTAATGTCGGCAATGATGTATGGAATACAATATCAGATAGATGCCCGCCTCTGTTAGCCTCACAAATGCGAGCCCTTTTGAGCACATTTTCCATTACATTCTCACACATTTCACGCGGTATTTCATTAATTTCATCATGAATATTTTGTTTGAGTTGCTCAAGCGTTTCTGGTTTATTTCCATAAACCTTGCTTTTCAGATATCCCCACAAAAAGAAGTACGGAGCAGTCAAATCAGGCGACCGTGGAGACCAATCAACATCGCCATTTCTTGAAATAACTTGTTGTGGAAAGAGGTCTCTTAGTAATTCCATTGTAATCCTGGCTGTAGACGATGTGGCACCGTCTTGTTGATACCACATGTTAATCAAGCCCAAAGCATGCAATTGTGGCGTTAAAAAGTTTCCAATCATATCACGATATTACTCCCCATTGACAGTTCAAACGATTCCTCCTCAACTGAATCTTAAATGGAAACAAATGCAAATCCTTGTGCAAAATTGTGGCCACAGTTGTTCTTTTAAGACCAAGATCCTGAGCACGGCGTCGAATTGAGGTTGATGGATTGTTTTCAACACTTTCTTAAGCAACAGTATTGTTTTCAGCCGATCTTGCAGTACATTGTAGTCCATGCTTAGCCCTATCAGCTACAGACCCTCTTTCTTCGAAATCATTCACTACACGATAAATAGTGCGACTTGTTGGCACTTTGTTTCTCTCAAAAATTTCACGTAACTTTCTCATCGTCACAGTAATCGATGATTGATTTTGATAAAATGTTTTAACGATTAAAACACGTTGGTTTATCGAATACTTTTCCATAAAAAATTTGCCACGTCTCTACTTCACGACTGCCAAATATGAACTGTCAAGACTAATGTCTACCAAAATGGCGGCAAAACAAAGTAGTATACCTTCCCGATGGACATGTATATGTAGTTGCAAACCTGGTGGTGGATTTGTCGTCTCCATTGGGAATTACCAGGAGTAAATAAAGTAAACAAGTTGAAACTGGAAAGTACAAGAAACACAATACGGTTTACTTTAAGATATCCAAGACGCATACACACACGCACACACACATGAATGCAAGGGAAGTTGTTATTCTCCTGCCACTACGACGATTCATATCTTAAGGGAAGTCACACATGCGCATACACACGACTCACAGATTTGGAAAGAACGCGCGCAAACTGCAATCATGAAATGGAACTTGATTGTGTATCAACAGGGAACGTGCAGATGAATCGAACCGTAAACCCCTGGCACACCTGGTTCTCGAATAATAGAAAAACTAGTTGATTATGAGAAAATTCTATTACTGTATGAGACAAAACAAGAAAGGCTACCCGGCATTACGAGACGACGACAACTCTAAGAAATTAATATGAATAACGGCGATTACATACGAGTATAGTGGTTACAAGAGTTCACATCGTAAATACGACCATGGTATTCAAGTACATATCATTTTTCTACATTACATCCAAAATAATGAATGGGATTGGGATGGGAAATTAATAAAACGGAAAAATTGTAGGATAGGACTTTACAAATCCACCGTTTTGTTACTAAAACAAAAGAAAAATCTAGATTACGGTTCATGATGTGTCTCAATACAACAAGCCTTCAAGCATGAGATTTTAAACTGGCGAAAGGGTTTACCAAGCAAACTTTCACGCTTGGAATTTTAATGGTGGTGGCCTAGGTGACTCAAACATATCCATGTTCGAGTTTAATTTTTAAAAGAACATAAAAAGAAATCAATAATTTTCACGACATTAAAGGTTTTATTTAGCGTAGTCAGAATGATCCGATTGAGATCAAATATGCACCGTTTTGTTCACTAATTGGTGTCATTTGTATTATAAGATAATTCAGTTATGCCTCTCCTATAGAAACACACGTCCCTATTTATAAAAAGCAGGAAAGTCGTTATTTATCAGCAAAATTAATAGCCATAGACAGGTTTAGCTGATAATCACTTGGCGCCAGGTCCGAACTATAAGATAAATGCATAATAACCTTCCTATCTCCTGGAGCTTCTGGCACATTATTTTTGATGTCCTTTGTCCTATTGGTCAAATTTGGCCGCTTCTTAGCGATAGCTTTCTTCAAACGGTCCAATTATTGGCAGTACAGATCCGAGTTAAGAGTTTTGGCCATTTATAGTAGATGATTCTCTGCCAGTCGCACCAAACACACAGCGCAACTTTCCTAATCGTCAATCCTACCTAGGGCACGGTTTGTGCCAGCTCACCGCGATTCAACACTACCGTTTTCACTTGATGTAGTCGTAAGCGCCTCACTTTTGATCACCAGTCATCAGATTGGTTTTGTTGCGATTCGACAACGATTCGCAGGTGGAAATTCAGACCATGAGTTTTTTTTTTTTTTTTTTGCGTTAACTCATTTGATACCCATATATTGAGGTTTTTTTTTTATATCCAGCCCTATTCAAGTAGTTCCTAACGATTTTATGTGCGATGTTTAGCATGCTGCACAATCAGAAATATGCTTACATTACTGTCAAACTTGACGATTTCCTTTGTTCTATCGGCATTTTAGAAAAGTGACCTTCCAGAGCCAACTGCATTTTTGATATCAAAATTATGAGATTTTTTTCGACGAAACGAAAATTGTGCGTAATTTGCCAATAGAGTAGCAGGGCCCTAAACACTGTTCACATTTTCTGACGCTTGCCTTTTGTTTTCGTTGTTTTAGCGAAGAACAACTGTAAAATATGCCGTACTTTATCTTTGCTGATGTCTATCTTTGACGCTCGCTTAAACAGTACTAAGTCAAGCACTCACAAAACTGTGGAAGCAGTTTTTTGATTACGAAATCTTATCTATCTAGTCCCATCTACCGTAAAGCCCTTCGCACTTATACAATGCGAGATACAGATAGCTAAAGCCGTCTGTTGGAAAAATAATGGATCTATTTTTATTCTATCTTATATTTTAATGGGATTAACAAGAAAAAACATGAAGATTCAAAAAGATTTGCTAAGAGAATAGGGTACGCCACAAACCCATTTCCGAATTTATTTTAAAAATGTTCTAAAATAAACACAGGCTCATATCAATATTCTATAAGTAGTGCCTCCCATTACTAACGGAACACAATTTCTACTCTTTGGTAGATGCGACAAAAGCTCTACCCATATTTTCCACATATTTCCGAGTATTTCTGACTATATCTAGCAAATATTTCGACCAATTTTTTATTACTGCAGCTGAATCATCTGTAGATTTTTCGCATAACATCGATCTGTAAAGGACTGTCACAAAAAATAGGTCAAACGTAGATTGGTTAATTATTTCGTATTATCAAAAGCCGGCTTTCGAGCCATACTCAGAAATGGCAACCGGTTTTTGCTTGTGAAATTTATAAATAGTCAAATAGTATAGAGATTTCGCTCAGGTGAACTGAAACGAGATCAGAATAGCAGTATTACGGCACAAACACAACAAAGCTGACGGTGGCGATAATGTGATAATAAGCGCGCATCACCCCTAAACACAATTTGACCCAAAAAATGCATGCCCGATGTTTGGAAGTCAAGGGCATTATGTCCAGTATTCAAAAAAGGGATTCTAGTGTGTGTACCAACTGTCGCGGTGTGAACCTTCCAACCACCGCTAATAAGGTTCTTTTAAGTGTGATATGTGAAAAACTAAACCGTATTCTTATCGATGACGCTTTAGAGCTGCTGAATTAATAGTTGACCTGGAATTCATACTACGGCAAATTCTGGAGAAGATACAAGAAAAACCTATATCACTTTTCCGTCGAATATACAGCCGTCGAATAACAAGCAGCCTTCGTCAATCCGATATGTCCACGGCCAATTTTGTTAATTCTGCAAAGCTTATATGTCTTTGTAGAATGATGCTGACTGATATTAAGCCGCCAGTAAAGATAAGAAAAAGTATCTTTGTGAGCTATTTTACACCAAACAGCAATTTGGATTTTTAACGGAAGCTGCAGCTAATAAGACTGATACCTGATCTCTAAACAAAATTCACATGATACTTGCATATGTCGCTGATATATACATTGTTGGTAAGAAGCGGCGAGATGTTACGGCAGCCTGCTCAGATATTGGGAAGAAATCAACAAAAATGGATCTGGTGGGAAATAATAACAAAACAACTGTACCGTAAAAGTTCCATACAACGAAAACATCGAATGATAACAATCCATTAAAATCAAAATGTTTAATTACGTCAAATGATTAATTTTTGAAATACTCGTAGTTTAGAAGCGCTTCTGCTACCTTGTCACTGGTAAAACTGTTCTATTTTTTTGGAATACATCGCTACATATGGATGGTTGAAGATGGTGAGAGGTTACTGCAGCCTTCTCAAGTAAAAAGAAGGAATCGACAAAAACGAATCTGGGGGCAAATGAGGATATAACAAAGTTCGTCAAGTTCGTAGCGCAAAAATTCTGTTTTACGTATAACTTTCTATCGAATGGCAACAGTCCATTAAAATCAATATATTTAATAACATCAAATGATTAATATGTTAAAGCAGTTTTCTGTTTTCCTTTTTTTATAGTGCATTGAATTTTTTGCTAGTTATCGGTTGGAAAATATGAATGGTTGGAGACGTTGATATGTTACTGCAGCCTTCTCAAGCATTAAGAAGGAATCGACAAAAAAAGATCTGGTGGCAAATGAGGACAACACAAAGTCCGTCAAGATCATAGCGTAAAAATTCTGTTCTACTTATAACTTTCCATCGAATAACAGTCCATTAAAATCAAAACATTTAATTACATCTGTAGTATTTCAATAAACACAAGTTTTAAATTTCCGAACGGATACATATTTCAGGCAATCTTCATTTCAATGTTTTAGTCGGAATGAACAATTTTGAAACAATTCACGAACTTAAATGAAAAACATAAGTGATTATTATAGAATAATAGTACAATAGAATGCAGTCCCACACATCAGATGATTATTTTTTTTAAAACAGTTTAGAGGCTTTTCTGCTACCTTGTCACTAGTGAAACTGTTGATTTTTTTGTTTTTTGAGTATAGCGAATTTGTTGCTTATTATGGGTGAGAGGATATGGATGGAGAACATTCTTAAAGCGCATTTTGTTTACTTCACGAGCACTGCTTAAGAAGCGTCGAAAATCAACCCAAAATAATAACATAAGTTCTACAACAAATTCTTGGATTCACATTTTGAACAACTTATAAATTTTCTTATAGTGGTTTAAATGCATTTTTTTCAATGCTTTTGATGAGAAGGAAAGGTTTGAAAAAGCAGATGTAATGCTCTCCACATGATCGAAGTGGAGAAGTTTGACACCTTTGAAATTAACAACCCCCTAGAATGAGAAGGAAAATACCGAAATAGGTCAATGGCACTCACATACAGCGGTTCCATCAGCCTGCTATATACCCGCATTATTTTCAACATTGAAATGCGCAATTGTTATTCTGATGTATCCACTAGCCATGATAACGTATCAAAATCAAATCTAAAGAATCTTTCACTACTACATAGGGGCAAAGTTGCACATGCGCACTGCGCACATAAAAAGTTAAAGTATGATCATTTTACCAACGGTGTGGCAAGCAAAACTTAAGCCGGAAGAATTTGGTGGATGTATAGAGTACGTCTACTACTTGTATTTTAAGCATACGAGTATATTTACACACAAACTACAATAACAACCCATAAAGTAAATGGAATGGATGTAACCAGCTAAAGAGGAAGTGGCCCTCTAACCGTCCAAACAACCATTGTGCTTCTAGAAGTTTGTGTATTTGGCACTATATTGATGTTGTTGTCGCTCAGTGGCTCATACTGCTGCTTAAATCACAACCTCAAAGGGAGGGTGCGCTCTTCCTTTGTTCAAACATCTTAAGCTAATAAAGAATTATACCGTTGGTCTTCTGTGCTATATTATAGTCTTTCCTATACATACGTACATAAGTATGTTCATAAGTAATACCGTTGTAAGAAAGGAGACAATTGCGTTTTAAATCACAATAACTTTGTTACCCTAGACAGCTGAGCTATATTTCACTTTGTCAGCAGCAGAAGCACAAATCTTTTCCCATTTCACTATTTTGCACACCTTGACGTTTTTCCCAGCACTCGCTAGTCGTCCGTCTGTCCTATGTAAGGGATAACTACGTAACTGAAAGTAACTTCGTAACGATAAAAATCTTTACTTTTGCCGTCTTGCGGCAAACACACGATCATAATGATGATGATGATGATCATAATTATGAAATGTGTTGTAATACCTTGAAGGGACAGGACAATCAATTGACAAAAACAAATAAGGCGACGACTAGCAGGCGTGGTGTAAAATTTCTTATCATTATGGAACTTTTCGGTAGATGTGGAAAGAGGGGGTAAGATTTAATGCAGTGGAAATGTAAATGCAAATTTATATTATATTGAAATCAATTTTTTGTGAGGAGATGTATAAAAGAATATAATAGTTATCTGTTTAAAGACGAAATCTAAGATCGTCTGCCGAAAATTACCGAAACTACGGAAAATTACCGGAGATTTGTGTAGTAAATCAACACCTGGTTGTAATCTCTAAAGTCTACCATTGTGTCTAAAAAGTACTGGTCTTACTTTTATTTATTATTATTTTTTTTTTTTCAAAAAATAAAGGGTGTTCTAACAAGAACGCAAGATTTAAATTTGGCGCCATTCGAAGTGTCATTGTTTGACATTTGAACAATTGTTATTGTTTGCTAGTAGAAGGTACGAGGTTAGTAAAAATGGAGCGCTACACGAATGAACAACGCATTCTCATTGCGAAATTGTTTTACCAAAATGGTGAAAGTTTTGCGGCTACAGTTCGGAAATTGCGACCAATTTGGGGTCACAATAATGCTCCAAAAGAGTCAACTGTAACGAGATTAATGGATAAATTTGCCAAAACTGGGTCTATTAGTAATGTAAAGACAACAACGCGCCTTCGACCAGGTTGATCGACCGAAAATGTCGCAGCTGTACGTGATGGTGTCGCTCAAACTCCATCCACCTCAATTCGACACCGAGCTCAGCAAATTGGTGTCTCCAAATCCACTATGCAGCGAATTTTGACGAAAGATTTGCATCTTCATGCATACAAAGTTCAATTTACTCAGGAACTGAAGCCAGCTGACCATGGACAGCGAAGAGAGTTCGTTAATTGGGTATTGGAGAGACAACATGAAAATGCTGATTTTGCCGATAAAATCATCTTCAGTGACGAGGCCCATTTCCATCTTGATGGCTTCGTCAATAGGCAGAATTATCGCATTTGGGGTGAGGAAAATCCTCGGATGATTCACGAGAAGCAAATGCATCTTCAACGTCTCACTGTGTAGTGTGGATTTTGGGCTGGAGGAATCATTGAAACTTTTTTTTATTAAAATGAGGCATATCAAGCGCAAACAGTCAATGGTGTTCGGTATCGTAAAATGATAACCAGTTTTTTCGTGCATAGAATTGAAGAAATGAATGTGGAGGGCATGTGGTTCCAACAAGACGGCGCCACATGTCATACAGCCAGAGAAACAATTCATTTAAATCTTGCGTTCTTGTTGGGACAACCTTTATTAAGTCACATGACTATCGAGCAGAACGTTTTGGAAGTGTTGGACAGCTCAATAAAAAATGTTGTCCCTATAACGAGATGAATATAGAATACGGCTGTCCCAATACTAGCCGACATGACACATAGATGGTGCCAGTAGTTTGAAAAAATGATTTTATTGAAAAGCGCCAACCTTATAAAACATGTTTTAAGGTTTAATCGACCACTTTTTTTAGTATTTTTGAGCCATCAAAAGTATGCAAACGATCTCAGTGAATTTGTAAACATGGAAAAAATTGGTCACCGTTGTGTAATTCAATATTTCCATTAGAAAGGTTTCAGTTCAACCAACATTAAAGCCGAGGTAGTTTCTGCTCTGGGGGAGTCTGCTTTTCAATTTACGACTGTAAAATACTGGGTAGCAATGGAGGCCGTACGAGCTGCCAGAACGAACCCGGTAGTAGTCGACCAATTGAGGTGTCCACGCCAGACGCGGTTAATAGAATTCACAATATGGTATAGGACGATTGTCGGCTGAAGGTGTGTGAGCTATCGGAAATGATAGGCATTTCAAAAAGCGATATACATTGTATATTGATCAAAGATTTAAAGATGAGAAAGCAAGATGGGTGCCGCGTTTGTGTTCAATAGAGCAAAAACAGATGGAGATGTTTCAGTGGAGTATTCGGCGATGTTTTACCGCAATAAAGCCAAATTTTTGCGTCGATTTTTAACCCTGGATGAGACATGGGCTCACTGCTTCACACCTGAGAGAAAGGAGCTGTCAAAGCAGTGGACTGGAATGGGAGAATCGTATCCGAAGAGGGCGAACACGGTTTCATCCACAAGCAAGGTCATGGTGTCTGTTTTTTTTTGGGATGTTCATGAGATTATTGTTATTGATTACCTTCGGAAAGGAAAAACCATCAACAGCGAATATTATGGTAATTTATTGCAGATAATGAAATTATGAAAAAAATGTCACATATGGAGGAAAGAAAGCGTTTTTTCATCAAGACAATGCTCCAGTTCGCACAACCACTTTTCCAAACTTGAAAAAATGGTTCGGTGTAAAAGATTTGCCAACAATGAAGAGGTGGTTCTGCGATGAATGGTTATTTTAATGAGTTTGACAGTTCTTACTATAAACAGTGTATAGAAGCTATTGAATAACGGTGGAAAAAGTATATATATATAGTAGATTATGTTGGAAAGTAAAGAACATTTGTCTCATCTTTTTTGGGTCTTCTTTGTTAGGTCGGTTAGTTTTGGAACCGACTCCGCAAGTTTCGACAATATTCTTAATGAAAAAAGACAACAAAAAAAATCTAAGAAAAATTTATGAAGAAAACTAAAAAACAACTTGAAGCTAAATCCAATTGTGCCCGCTAAATAGATTGAAAAAAAAGTTAAATTTAGAGGGGGGAAAAGCTAAATTGCTTCACTCCCTCTGGATAAGTTATAAAAACTAATTGCCAAAGAACAACAGTTTTTACATGGTTTTTATGTGGTTTTTGGTTTGATTCGTCGTTATTTTGGACGACTTATGGTTGGGTTCACAGGCAGAAAAAATGAAAACAGAAACTAAAAAACAACTTGAAGTTAAATCCAGTTTTGCCTGCTAAACAGGTTGAAAAAAATGTTAAATTTCGCGGGGGAAAATTTAAATTGCTTCACTTCCTCTGGAGAAGTTATAAAAACTAATAGCCAATGAACAACAGTTTTTACATGGTTTTTATGTGAGTTTTGGTTTGATTCGTAGTTATTTTGGATTCAATGGTTTGACTCATGGTTAGGTTTACAGGCAGAAAAAGTGATTTGTTTCGGTTCATGGCCGGTTCGACTAGGAATTGGTTTGCGAGTGTACCTACACTTTAAAAATGACAAGCAGCTATTGATTTGCTATGCAAATCTCAACCGTACTTCCAGTGATTTCTCGCAAGCGATCTTAGATTTCGTCTTTAAACAGATAATTATTCTATCCTTTTACACATCTCCTGACAAAAAATTCATTTCAAGACAATGTGAATTTGCATTTACATTTCCGCTGTCTTAAATCTTACCCGCTTTTTGCACATCTGCCTAAAAGTTTCACAATGATATGAAATTTTACACCGGGCCTGCTAGTCGTCATATTATTTGTTCTAATTGATTATTTACTCCAATTTCAATTGACTGTCCTGTTCCTTCAAGGTATTACAACACATTTCATAATCATCATCATCATTATCAGCATCATCATCATCATGATCACGATCATTTGTTTGTCGTAAGACGGCAAAGTAAAGATTTTTATCGTTACGAAGTTACTTTCAGTTATGTACGTAGTTATCCCTTACATAGGACAGACGGACAACTAGCGAGTGTTGGGAAAAAACGTCAAAGTGTGCAAAATAGTGAAATGGGAAAAAGATTTGTTCTTCTTTGGCTGACACAGTCAAATCTAGCTCAGCTGCCTAGGGTAACAAAGTTCCTGCGATTTAAAACGCAATTGTCTCCCTTTTTTTACAACAGTATTACTTATGAGCATAACTATGTACGTATAGGAAGGACTACAATGTGGCACAGAAGACAATCGACGTAATTCTTTATTATCTTAAGATGTTTGAACAATGGAAGAGAAAACCCTCCCTTTGAGATTGTGATTTGATCACTGTACGAATCATCATAGAGCGACAACAACGCCTATTTGGTGCCAAATACAGACTTCTCTATACAGACAATGGTTGTTTGGTTGGTTGGCTGGTTGGAGGGCCACTTCCTCCTCAGCTGGTTACATTCACTCCATTTACTTTATGGGTTGTCATTGTAGTTTGTGTGTAAATACAGACTTGAAATGCAAGTAGTAGATATACATTTGGTAGAACTTATTCTCTATGTACGATTATACCAAATTCTTCCGGTGTAAGTTTTACTCGTTGGTAAAATGATCATACTTTACCTTTTCATGTGCGCATATGCAACTTTGCCTCTGTACGAGTATAGTGGTGAAAGATTTTTTACATTTGATTTCGATACGTTATCATCGCTAGTGGATACGTCAGAATAACAGTTGCGCAGTTTAGTATTGAAAATGATGCGGGTAAATAGCAGGCTGATGGAAACCGCTGTATGTCAGTGTCATTAACCTTTTTCGACGTTTTCCTTCTCAGTCTTAGGGTTATATATAAAGGTGTTTGAAAACGCCAAAACCTATTTTTTGGAGGTTTCCTGAGAATGAACGAAAGTGTTACAAAGCTGAGCCCGAAATATTGACTTGAAAGCGCAATATTTCTCCCAGAAATTGTTCACCAATTAGAAAAAAGAAATAAAAGTAAGAAAAAGACACCAGAATTAGAATTTTGAATAGAATACTTTTTTCCTTTTATTCTCTGAACTTGAACAATCAGAAATCTGTTCGAACAACCACTTACTTTGATAATGCTCAGATCAAGAGTGGTAAAAAATACAGTGTAAATAGAAAATATCCCAGAGAAAGCATAGGTGACATCAGGAAGACATCTTTCGTACAAGCCAGCAGCACCAGCACAACGATGCTTTTTCACATCCCTATGTAAAAAAGTAGTAGGATTGCCACATGAATGGAAACGGGAAGAATCCCAGGATTTTGGTCTTGACAGTGTTGAATTTGCCCGTTATGGTCGCTTGAATAGCATTGAACAGCATTTCAAAAAGTGCATAAAAACCACCATGGGGATATCAATAAATTGTTTAAATTTGGATAGAATTATAGCGTTAAAATTCGCGACATTTTCAAGTTATTCGAAAAAATACTTTTTCCACAAATCCAGTTTTCGGGTATATTTGGCCAGCAAAAACACCAAATAAACCGATTTTTGCGAGTTTTTTCTATGGAACGAACTTAAAAAAGTACTCATATCTCTTAAGAAGAGCTCTTAATTATTAAATCTATTGGCAATATTTTACTAGCGCATCTATATAATATGCAAATGTGCAAATATTTTTTTGAAATGGCTTAGTATTCAAAGAACGCACAGTACTCAAACTCGTTCAGAGACCATCACAGACTGCTAGGAAATGACCTGTGTAAGTTTCATTACAGTCGGAGGGCTGAATATGAGTTACGTACAGGGTGATTTTTTAAGATTTAAGTTTTACAGGTTTGCAGCACTGGTTGGTAATGCCGTCCAAACGTCATCTATCAAAGTGAAAAGTGTACAGTATACCCTGCCATTTCATCATGGAAAGACTAACAAACGAGCAACGATTGGAAATCGTTGAAATTTATTATCAAAATTCGTGCTCTGTGACAAATGTGCATCGTTTGATACGACCATTTTATAGTCGTCATAATCGACCTGCTGAATCAACAATTCGTGCTGTTATCTCCAAATTTCGCACCAAATTTACTTTGTTGGACATAAAACCATCGACTCGCATGCGTAGAGTGCGTATCGAAGAAAATATTGCAGCCGTAGCGACCAGTGTTAATAACGATCGTGAAATGTCAATTCGTCGCCGTTCTCAGCGATTGTGCATGTGTTACTCAACCACAAGGAAATTTTTATCCCAATAGGCTGAGTTGAACTTGGTTGACATTAGGACGATGCAACATGCCACACTGCTCCTGAAGCAATGGACATGTTGAGGGATGAATTTGGTGAGCAGCTTATCCCTCGATTTGGACCTGTAAGTTGGCCTCCAAGATTTAACGCCTCTTGATTATTTATTGTGGGGATATGTCAAGTCGTTAGTCTATGTGGACAAGCCGAACACTATTGAATCCTTACAGGATAACATAACACGCGCTATTCGTGGAATACAGGCCGAAATGCTCGAAAAAGTGACGGACAACATTTACATGAAATTATCTTTAAAAATTAACTGGCAAAGACCAATTTACCGATTCCAATAAAAAATTTTAATATATGATGCAAATTTGAGTGTTTTATTCGATTTTTAAAAAAACTACGATTAAAAAATCATTCTATAAATGCACCAGTTAATATTTATTTACATGGATGAGCTAGAAATGCAAGCGGTGCTGGTTGTTTGACTGTTACCACAATATTACAGACAATTTTTGTAATATCAAAACTGACAGGGGGAAAAATAGCATAGAAATAATATTAATTGTGTACATTTCCCAAGAGAAGCAAGATCATACTTATAATAAGCTCGTCCTTGATATGTTCTATAAGTTTAGAATAACTTCAACCAAGGAACCTACTAGGATATTGGGGAAACATTGAAAAACTTACAACATATATGAGGGAAATCCCAAAATTAGCTGACCTAACAAACAAGACACAAAAAAGTTAGGAGCAATTTTCTTTATTTTTCAACATAATATTTTTTTAGTTCGATATTCAATAGCTTCTATGCACTGTTTATAGTAAGAACTGTCAAACTCTTTAAGATAACCATCAATCGCAGACTCCACATTTTCATTGTTGGCAAATCTTTTACTACCGAGTAATTTTTTCAAGTTTGGAAATAGTCCGGCGGAGCTAAATCTGGTAAATAAGCCAGGTGAACTTTAATTCATGATATTTGACCATCGTAATAGTGGTTGTGTGAACTGGAGCATCATTGTCTTGATGAAACAACGCCTTTTTTCACCAAATGCGGTCTTTTTCCCATAATTTTCTTACTGCACAATACTGTTGCAATGATGGTTTTTCCTTTCCGAAGGTAATCACATCCCAAAAATCCCGTGCATATCCCAAAAAACAAACACCATGATCTTGCTTGTAGATGGAACTGTCTTCGCCCTCTTTGGATACGATTCCACCATTCTAGTCCACTACTCCTACTGTTCCTATGCCTCAGGTGTGAAGTGGTGGTCAGTGGTGAACCCAAGTCCCATCCAGGGTTAAAAATCGACGCAAAAATTAGGCTTTATTGCGGTAAAACATCGCCAAACATTCTACTGAAACATCTTCACGACGCTGTTTTTGCTCTATTGAACGCAAGCGCGGCACCCATCTTGTGCACAGCTTTCTCATCTTCAAATCTTCGGTCAATATACAATGTATACCACTTTTTGAAATACCTATCATTTCAATTAGCTCACGCACCTTCAGTCGACGATTATCCAATACCATATAGTGAATTTTCATAATCGTGTCTGGCGTGGACACCTCAATTGGTCGACCACTACGGTGTTCGTCTTTGCAGCTCGTATGGTCTATATTGCTACCCAATAATTTACAGTCGTAGATGAAGGAGCAAACTCCATCAGAATATAATCTAGCTCGGCTTTAATATTAGTTGGACTGAGACCTTTCAAATGGAAATATTGAATTACATAACGGTGACCAATTTTTTCCATGCTTACAAATTCACTGAGATCGTTTACTTTTGATGACTTAAATAAAAATACTAAACAACTTGGTGGATTGAATCTTAAAACATATGTTTTATAAGGTTTCCTTTTTTCAACACAATAATTTTTTCAAGCTACAGGCACTATCTATGCGTCAGGTCGGCTAGTTTTGGGAGAGCCGTATTCTATATTCATCTCGTTATAGGGACAACATTTTTTATTGAGCTGTCCATGATTACTAAAGAATATTCTAAGTAATCCTTCCGTGAATATTTTATAACCATTTTTATTAAGCCTATATTACATTACAGATTTTTTTTACTTTAAATGAAATATCTCAACTCAACGTGGTGGAAAATCTCAACTATACGATTCACATATTTAAACATTTTCTTCAGTACTTCATTGAGTTTCATCAACTGTTCTCAATAGGCCTCGAGATTTATAGTTTGGTTCCTTGGAAGCTGTTTAAATTAAAGCAGCCGCTTAAAACAAAAATTTTTTTGGTATAATTGAGCCTTTAACGAAGTTTGAACGGGTTCGTTTTGCTTAAACCAGGATCTCTTTCGGTTGATATTGCTATGAAGAATTCATTTTTCATCTCCAGTGACAATGCTTCTTAAAAAGAGACAATTTTGTGTTACGTTTAATCAACAAATTGCAAGTGCTTATTCGTTTTGTTAAGCGGTTTTCCTTTAGTTCGTGCAGAATCCAAATATCGAGCTTTTTGATGAATCCAAACCGTTTCCTTCGAGCCTCAGGTTCTCTGTAATTTCCCGAAGAGAAACGTATCGGTCCTTCTCGATAACAACTTGGATTTCGTTTTAATCACCTTCGTTTAGCCGACCGTCCCATAGTTCTTCTATAGTTATTTTTGAGAGTGGAATATTCAGAATGAAATTTTGTGAGCCAATGACTTTTTTACTTTTCTTTCAGATGCTCTGCCATTTCTCGAATAGAAGCTTGTCAGTACGTCTCGATTTCATTTCAATTAATATCGTTTGGCCGACCGTCGCGATGATTATCTTTAAGCATGAAAGCTTTAGAACGAAATTTTTTATGCCAATGGAATTTCTGCCTTTTCTGTGCACTAAAAATTCAAAATATGATGAAAATGCAACTTATGTACCATCAGGTTTATATAGCGATTTAACGATAAACCGCGCGGAAAACCTGAAATTACTTTTTCACCAACGCAATAGCGAAAATGTTTCCAACTGCGTCTGAAATGTAATTATGAACGACTTTAAAATAACAATACTAACGTTAGTTTTGAAATAATTTACGTAATGAAATGCTTTTGAATTTAATGCCAGGTTTTCATCTAATGGAATGTAGTACAGAATATTTACGCCATGATATTGCAATTTAACGATACGATAAATACTGACGCCTAATATGCAGATAAACAACTTGGTTTTAATTAATTCAAATTTTATGCATTACATTGATCAGTTAGACAATGGTTGGAAAACTATTACATTTAACTTACTTTAGAAATTAAAATTGTTATTACGTACAATCCGATAACCCGATAAAATAAATAATTTTATAGGAATGTGTTCGAAAATGTATTGGCAAAACAACATAATAGATCACTACATAAGTAGTACTAAAAATTGACGAAAGTTGTAATTAATTGCGGCAATTGTTGTAATATTTGGTATGCAATGCATTTTTCATACAGAAAAGTGTCTCCATAGACACTTCGCATGCAGAAAAGTGTCTCCATAGACACTTCTCATGCAGAAGAGTAACTCCATAGACACATTTCATAAAGAAGAGTGTCTCTATTGACGCTTTTCGTAAAGAAAAGTGTCTCCATTGACGCTTTTCATAAAGAAAAGTATTTTGATAGAGTGTTTTCACACAGAAGAGTGTCTCCATAGCCACTATTCATACAGAAAAGTGTCTCAATAGACACATTTCATATAGAAAAGTGTCTCCATACACACTTCTTATGCAGAAGAATGCCTCCACAGGCACTTTTCATACAGAAAAGTGTCTCCATTGACACTTTTTATTCAGAAGAGTATCTCCATTGACACTTTTCATACAGAAGAGTGTATCCATATACACTTTTCATACAGAAGAGTGTATCCATTACAACTTTTCATACAGAAGAGTGTATCCATTAACACTTTTCATACAGAAAAGTGTCTCCATTGACGCTTTTCAAATTGAAAAGTGTCTCCATTGGCACTTTTCATACAGAAGAGAGTATTCATAAATACTTTTCATACAGAAAAGTGTCTCCATAGACACTTTTCATACAGAAGAATGTATCCATTGAAACTTTTCATACAGAAAAATGTCTCCATTGAAACTTTTCATACAGAAAAGTGTCTCCATTGAAACTTTTCATACAGAAAATTGTCTTCATTGACACTTTCCATGCAGGAAAGTGTCACCATCGGCACTTTTTATACAAGATAGTATCTCCATTGACACTTTTTATACAGGAGAGTATCTCTATTGGCACTTTTTATACTGAAAAGTGTCTCTATAGACAGTTTCCAAAAGTGTCTCAATTTCGACAAGACTCGGCACGATCCAATAAATTCCGTAAAACCCAACGTTTTTCTACAAGAAAATTTTCCTGGCGCCATTTTTTCACAGCAGTGGCCACAATATTTACCGGACTTAAACTCAATGGATTTTTCCACATGGTTCATTCTGGTGGCCAAAGCATCAACTAAAAACTGTGGGACCGCCAACTCCTTAAAGATGGCTCTTCGTCGAAAATGGGACAAAACACCATCAGGCCACACAAACGTGCAGTATGTAAGTTTCGTTTTTACGGGTTTTAACAAAAAAAATCAAAATTGACAAAATTACAGTTGCAAATAAAACTCTTTCCAGATTTAAAAGAAAAACCATTTATGGACTACTTTTTGAATGGAAAGACCAGGTCGAGGAATAAAATTTCAAGATTCATGAAAAAGTGCACAAAAAGAAGTGTTTTTTATTGTTATTGCTACAATAACTCTCATAAAAACGTGGTGAATGTGAAATTCACTGGTGATTAAGCAAATTTTCAATAATTTGTTACAAGATGTAGTGAATTTCAACTGTCGGTGCTGCCGGATTTTTTTTTACGGGTTGATGACTGACCGTGATGTAATGGTCAGCACACACGACTATCGTTTTCATGACCGCGGGTTCATAACCGTATTGACTGACGAACACTGAGCGTACTCGAGTAACCGACAAAACTTGTAAATGCTTCCCAAACTGTAATGTTCGTAATAGTCAGTAGACTGTAGGTTTCGTTGAGTGAGTCTAAATATAGAATGCGTGTAAGCTCATTGAATGTGAGCAACTACCCCATGCCTCATTCACGATATGCAAAGGAATTTGTTTATTTCACGTGTTTTCCCTTTTGGGGCATCATTAAAATTCAAAGCGTGAAAGTTTGCATATGAAACCCCGTTGTCAGTGCCAAAATCTCTTGCTTGAACGGTTGTTATGTTCAGATGCATCGTGAACAAGAAACTAGATTTTCCTTTTGTTTTAGTAAGAAGCAGATTTGTAAAATCCTTCACAATGTATTCAGGCTAACTATTATTATTTTTTTTATTTTCATTTTTTAAATCGTTTTTAATTTCCCAAATGGGTATAGTCGAGAGAAAGGGGATTTACTCCACAGCCACATTCGTATTTATGATATGAAATCTTGTAAACATTAGTCCCCGTTAATCACTTTTTGCTTGGGTAGTCTTCGTCGTGTTGTCTAAGGCACTAATTGAATTTCCTCATAATCAACTAGTTTTTCTATTATTTGAGGACCAGGTGTGCCAGGGATTTACGGTTCGGTTCGTCTGCAAGTTCCCTGCAAATACACAAGCACGTTCCATTGCATGATCGCAGTTTACGCGCCTTCTTTCCAAATCTATAAGCGTGTATGGATGTACGTCTATGTGACATACCTTAAGACATGAGCCGTCGCAGTAGTAGGACACCAACAACTTCCCCTGCAACTGCGCCCGTGTGTGTGTATGTTTGTGAATATCTTAAAGTAAACGAAATTTTGTTTCTTGCACTTTCCAGTTTTGCCTTGTTTACATTTCCCTCTTTTGGTAGTTCCCAACGACGACGATAAATCCACCACCATCGACACAACCACTACCGCTGCAACGATGTATTCGTTAGTGGCATTCGTGGTATTTGCTATAATTTAGGGTTGATTCCTGAGGAGCTGCCCGTACCGCTGCGGCGTATCAAAGTTGCGAGTTACCTTTGCAAAGAGCTGAGCAAAGATCAGTTAGGTTTTGTCCGTGCAGCTAATAGGAACTTCTCCATACAAAGAAGAAAGTATCCTTCCAAATTGAATAGTTAGTTGAGTGCAAAGCTTGTTAAATTTGAAATATTTTGTTTGTTACATTTTGTTTGTAATTGTTTACAAAATTTGTTATTAACGATTTTTTTTAAAGACACTGTTTTAATTAAGAATCCCAAAGAAGTTTTAAAAACCTTTTGAACGAAATAAAGAGAAATTGTGAAAAATAACTACCAAAAATTAAGAGACAGCTTAAAATATTAAAGATAGTTATATATTCGTTCTATTGAGAGTATAAAAAGAATCTGGAAACCTTAGAAATCATGTCTTTCTCCAAAGCTAAATTGAAACGTTTCAACGATGTCGATGTTGTCGCCTGTAGCTCTCCTGCCCGTCTGGCGGTAACCAATTTGGATGTTGGCAATGGTATACCTTCGGCCGCACTTACATCGTCATCGGCAAACTCTGCTGGACATCCCGAACGCAAGGAACAAATCGAGAAATTTTTTAAAGATGCCGTTCGTTTTGCCTCCAGCTCCAAGGAAGCGAAGGAGTTTGCTATACCCAAAGAGAATGGCGCCAAAGAAGACAAAAAGTCCAAAGGTTTACGTCTTTTCCGTACACCTTCGCTACCCCATCGTTTGCGTTTCCGTCAGAATTCCGATGTAACAGCTGCATCGGTAGTTAACAATAACAACAACAATGCTGGCTCTTCAACAGCCAGTTCAACACCTCTGCCTTCGGCTGCCACCACCCCCGTTAAAGAAATGCCTAAGTCAGCCAGTCGGCTAAAGGGCAAAGAGGCATTGCATCAAGAAATTCGTCATAAGAATGAACTGATCGAGAATTATATGAGCCAAATAGATGTTCTCAAGCGCCATGTGGATCAACTGAGGGACACAGAAGCCAAATTACGCGAAGAACACAGCTGTGTCCAACAAAAGACAGAGGGCATGATTCAAGATCTAACCACTGAGAACAAATCCCTCAAGGACATTAACGACCAGCTTACCACTGACAACACCAAACTGCTTGAAACAATCACAAAGCTGGAAGGTGAGATTCGTCAACTAAATGAGCAGCATGCGGCCCAGGTGGCTGAATTGTCAGAGGTCAGTGGAAATCTCAGATGCAACAATGAAAAACTGGAATCTGAAGCGAAGGAACATTTAGAGGCTCAAGAAAAAATGAAGATTAGAATTTCCAAACTCGAGGAAGAGATTCAGGAAGCACGAGCTCGCCTGTCTGCAGATGCAGACAAAGCTCAGGAGAACTTTGAGCTGATCGAAAATCTTAAGAATATCAACAGCTCTCTTATGGCAGATGTCACCAAGCTACAGAAGCAAATCGAGCAAGATGCATTGTCTTACGCCCAAGAGACCAAGACCACTCAAACCGAAATGGATTGCCTAAGAAACGAACGCAACACCTTGAAAAATGATTTGGCCAGTAAGTGCGACCTGATTAAATCTCTTCAGGATGAGCTGTTAGATAAGAATTGTGAAATTGATGCTCAGTCTGATACGATCCGTCAGTTGTGTCGCGAAAAAGCTCTCTATGTGGAGAAAGAACGTCTCATGAACTCTGCCGAAGAGAAAGTACGAAATGCCGAAGTTCAAGCAGAACAGAAAGTTCAACAGTTGGAATCCGATCTTGAAAACGCCATTGAACGTGAGAAACAATACTGGCGCAATGAGTTAGAAAAACGCCAGAAATTGGCAGAGAATGAAATTATTAAAATTGAACTGGAGAAACAGGATGTGATGGTGATGCTGGAGAGCACTAACGATATGTTGCGCGAGCGAGATGAGAAGATCGCCAAGTATGAGGATCAACTGCGCCACGGCATCGATTACTATGTCAAGCTAACTGATGCTCTCCAAAAACAAGTGGTGGACCTAAAGAATGAGGTAGCCAAGACCATGTTTGAAAAGCATAACTATAAGTTGACATTGAACAACAACCGATCAACCTTCAATATACTCATGGAACGCCTGAAAAAATCCGATAGTGATGTTGAACAACTTAAGGCCGAACTGGAATCATTACAATTGGCCAAGGGATCTTTGGAGCAGAGCTATCTGACATTGCAAGCCGAACTCGAAACAGTTAAGGCGCAATTGGTGGAATCAGAATCAGCACTTACCGCATTACGTGATTCATCGGAAACGCTACAAAAAGAGGTATCACTTAAAGAAACCATGTTCAATGAAATACTAACATCCGAAGAAGAAACATTGGCTAAATTCAATAAAATTGCTTCTTCATTCCAGGAGCGCATCGACGGCGATGCTGCGAAGTACCTGGACATGTACAATGAGCTGAAGAACAAGGACGAGACCCGTGAAGTGTATATGCAGGACATGAAAAAAGCTCTTGACGAGTTTGCCACAGTCTTGCAATTCGCTCAATTAGAGTTGGATAATAAAGACACGAATCTGCTCAAAATGCGCGAAGAGTGCGAACAGCTGAAACTGGAAAACATTGCACTCAAGTCCAAAGTTGATGAAAATTCCGCAAAAATTGCCACACCCGTCAAAAAGAATAGTACCGATTTGGAAAAGATTGAGGTACTTCTGAATGATACGGAATTACGAGTAGAATGCGACAAAATTGCTGCATGGCTCTTAAACTCCACCGAAAAGAATGTCTTAGGCGATACCTCCAATGAGATTACAGAGTTGCTGAAACCTTCCACGCCCAATAAC
The DNA here is from genome assembly GCA_019455685.1 of Philornis downsi. Taxonomy (NCBI): domain Eukaryota; kingdom Metazoa; phylum Arthropoda; class Insecta; order Diptera; family Muscidae; genus Philornis; species Philornis downsi. The sequence continues at coordinate 219,596 of JAHXMU010000011.1, forward strand.
AAGGTGGCGCGCTGCACTACACCTGTGCGTTCATCGGGCGGCAAAGTAACAATGGCGACAACGACGGCGGTCAATACGCCACGTACGCCGCGCACACCACGCACACCGCGCACACCCAAAACAGCTTCAACACATACCCCACGCACAACACCCAAAAAGACCGTATTGTTTCCCGGTAAAGAAAACATTCCCAGTCCACAGAAGCAGGTGCTGAAAGCAAGAAATGTGTGAATTTTGTGACGGCGGTGTTCGGGAGAAAGCACACCATTTGTATTTATACGAAATTGTTAGGATAAAACACAAACTTAGAATAAGTTCCTCCCCACCTTAGATTGTAGTAACAAATCATAATGACAAATGCACTCCATATAGCAAGCACCCTTCTTTCTTCTTCGAAATCATTCCTATACAAAGATTGTATTCACCATTCATTATTACGGTAATAAAAGATCAACAAATCTGAAAAAATAACATGAACTGTTTCACTTTTGTAAAGGAAGTTTGACAGGATATTAACAGAAATTTTCTCAGGATCTGCAAAGATAGTGTCTTCATAAAATTCTCATGCTCGTCGTCTTTTATTACGAAACACAGAAAGAAGCCTCAACATTATTGGGACAAAGGTATACAGGGAGATTTATCAAACCCAATGTTTTGACTCATCAAATTATTGTATTATGCCTGAAGAAAATAGTACATTCATTATCCATTTCCGGTTTCAACAAAGACGCACCATAAACATTGCCATGCTGTGTGTGTGAGCATAGATGGGATATCTTCTCTCGCTCTCCTTCTCTCTCTTTAACCTCCTTGTGCGTTATTATGAGAACAACATTATTTTTAAAAGTTCTTTCTTTTCATCTTGCTGGAACTCTTACTTAAGGTGACGAAATTTATTGTTTGCAAAGTTATATAGAGGGAGACATAAAGTAAAACTTGATTTAAGGGTGGAAATAGAATGAATACAACTTGAAAGACGACTGACTGACGTTGTAAATTCATTAGACCGTGAGAACCAACCGACCATATTTAGGTATTATTTATTCTTCATCATGCAGATGTTCAAATTACGGTGGAAAATGATTCTAAAGGTAAATTGTCAACAATGCAAACAGGCTTCTAGGGAGAGTAATTATCGCAAGAATTGAGACGAACTATTACAGCGCAGTTATGCGAGTACGAGTACATCGTCACAGCAGAAGTCAAGCATATTCCAATCTCAAGCATATCAATTCTGTCGCCCCAATTTTAAATTTCAAAAAATAACGGTTATTATTATATGCATTTACATTTCTTGTTACCGTACATGATTCAAACTATTGGAGCATTAAATGAAAATAGTTTTCAGTCTCCACTTCCATCAATTTTAACTCAATGCTCGTCATAAGTAAAAGTTACAACGAGTTGTAATTTTTAAAATTAATATAATTTGTACAATTTTGTTCTAAATGATAATTTCCCACCAGTGTTGAAAGAACTTGATAATAGAAAAAAACCAAAACTTTCGCGAGAAAAAGCTAAATCAAGCAACAAAAAAAAAAAATTCCACAAGAAAGTTAAATTTTTTTTTCAAGAAAATTAATGTTGTTTAAAATAAAATATATCAATTTTAAAGGCAATGAAACTTGACACATGAACTCTTTATTCCTTCTAAAAGTTCTTGCTGGATAATTTACATATTTAAAATTCAAATTGGTTCAAGAATTCATAAAAATACCAAAAAAAGTGTTACCTTCATCCAATCTTGACCATTTCCTTTCTCTTTTTGCTATTAGATCCAATTATCTTAAGACAGATTTGTAAACATTATAATTAGATCCGATAAATATTAAAGAACCGATAAAACGATTTGTACGTCTCCTTTTCCTAAAGCGACATTTTTGGTTAACAGATGATTTACTTCGGCTAATATATTTTTCAAATAGCATTTCTATGTTTATGTGAAATAATTTTTTGGATTTTTTTTTTCTTTTTAAATTATAAGAAATTATATTCTGATTCATTTTAGATAACAAAATGTGTACTTATATAGGATGTTTTCTATCCATCAGAACAAACAGTAGTATTGCGTTGCATGAAAGGTGTTTCATTGATTTAAGTATTATTAAATGATCCAATCTAGTCTAAGATATTACAAAAATCTACGGATTTGAAAACGAAATTTACGAAATTTGAAAACAAAATAAAAAAGCCGATTAATTAGAATAGCAGAAAAAAAATTCAAATCAGAAATGTGTTTTTTCTGATATTTTGTCAAATCTTATATATTATATGATTATGTATGGTTGTCAAATTGCCTCCAGGAGTGAAATGTAATAAAATCCTAACCTAACCTAAATTCAGATCAGATTTTGCCTTGAATTATTAATCAAAAAGACCAAGATATTGTGCGAAGTTGATTGTTTGTTTTACTGTATGAATCAAATTTTCATTTATTTTTACTTAATAGAGAGGACCCAAGTGCAACAAATGTAAACAAAAGCCAATTATTTAATTGGATTTTCTGTATTAAATAGGTTTTAGTACCACACTTAAGTTATTATAGTCAGTCTTTTTACATACTTTAATATACATGTCTTCTTACATACTTTAATAATAAACACAAAAAAGCTTGTAAAAATTTTCTTAACTTTTCAACATAATCTCCTTCTAGCTCGATATACTTTTTCCGGTGATATTCAATAGTTTCTATACCCTGTTTATAGTAAAAACAGTCAAACTACTATTATAAAAAAACTACTACTATAAAATATGAATCAACCGTAGAATTCGCCTCTTCATTATTGGCAAATCTTTTACCACCAGGAAATTTTTTCAAGTTTCTTTTTCGCTTAATGCGGATTTATTTCCATAACTTCATCATCTTAACCGCTGAAATAAATTAGCATAATGTTAGCCCATGTCTCATCCATGATTATAAATCGACGCAAAAATTCGGCTCTATTGCAGTGCAATATTGGCAACGCTCTTCTGAAACCTCTTCACGACGCTGTTTTTGCTCTATTGAACACAAAAGCGACAACCATCTTATGTACAGCTTTCTTATCTTCAAATCTTCAGACGATATACGATGTATAGCAAGGGCATAATATTCGCCCATGTGCCGTCCATGGTTATAAATCGACGCAAAAATTCGGCTTTATTACAGTGAAACATCGGCAAACACTCTCCCGAAACCTCTTCACGACGCTGTTTTTGCTCTATTGAACACAAAAGCGACAACCATCTTAAGCACAGCTTTCTCATCTTCAATATACATACGGTGTATAGCACTTTTTGAAATGTCTATTATTTCAGCAATCATCCAATAACATTTTAAGGTTGCTCTTTACCGTGTCTGGTGTGAACGTCTCAATTGGTCGACCACTACGGTGTTCGTCTCGGCAGCTCATACGGCCTCGTTCAAACTCTGCCAGAGTATAATCTAGCTCGGCTTTAATATTGGTTAGACTAAGACCTTTCAAATAGAAATATTGAATTACATAACGGTGATTAATGCTTTTTATGTTTACAAATTTACTGAAATCAGGGACGGAAAATAATTGTTATTTTTTTTCCAGACGAAAAGGTTACGCGAAAATTCCCTTTATCTTTATTAGGGAATTTTTAACCATTATTGTGAGACATATATTATTTTGGTCACCGTAACCAATTCAAATGAGAAATATTTTTTTTTGGTTATGAATAACTGTTATAGCAACCAAAAAGAATTTTTTGGTTAACAATAACCTTTATCTAAAGAATTTTTTTTTTTGGTTATCGGTTAGTTAAAAATTTTTCCGTTGGTTAAAAATTGTTCCGTATTTTATTCTTTCTCATCGTTAACTATTGAAATAAATGTTTGCCATAATCAAATCATTGATTTTACATATGTACTCGGATAAGAATTGAATTAAAAATAACTTTAAGTTAAAATGTTTTTTATTTATAAAATAAAAGACCGTTTTTTAATTTTGCCAAAGATATTTAAATTGCTTGCCCTACGTACCTCTACCCCTTAGAAAGGCATCCATTACATTAAAAATACCTATGGCCTACCCTTTATGTGGGTAGCGATAACCAAAAAAAAAAAAAAATTCTTTGGATAATGGTTATTGTTAACCAAAAAATTCTTTTTGGTTGCTATAACAGTTATTCATAACAAAAAAAAAAATATTTCTCATCTTAATTGGTTACGGTGACCAAAATAATATATATCTCACTATAATGGTTATTTTTAACCATTATTTAAATTCGTTAATGTTAATGGTTAAATAAGATTTTTTCATCATTTCTCTTATAACTGTTACGGTCCCTGACTGAAATCGTTTACATTTGATGACTCCAATAAAAATACTAAAACATGTTTTATAAGGTCACCACTTTTCACCAAATTTCTTTTTTAAGCTACTGACACCATCCACACGTCAAATCGGCTAGCTTTGGGACCGCCCTCGTATTTTTCATTGTGATTTTGGCATCAATCGAAATTTGTATAAGTAAGTCACTTTCCCACTTCATAAAAATGTCTCTAAGCTATTTTATTGTAAAATAAGAAAAGGTTTTACCTGCCTACGAATGGCTTGAAAACGAAATTTTTCAATGCCGCAAGATCTTTTCGTGGCCACAACGTTTTCCTTTGAGTTGAACGCTACTGTGGCAATTTTTAGTAGTATTATTTAAGGCTTTCTTTATGTTGAAAAAGTGTCAATAATATTCTTAGCGAAAAAAAGGCAAAAAAATATATATAACGAGTACCCCAACAAGAACGCAAGATTTAATTTTAAATAAAACACATATTTAAAAACAAAATCGTGAAACTTTATTATATAGTAAAGTAGACAGAATGAGGTTATGTATGGAACAACACATCGGGCAGATGACCGCAGCGGCTTTGCAGGCACACACGCGATCTTTTAATGAAATTTTCAGAGACCGTTTTGCAGAAATGCTGCGTTATTTCATTAATGCAGCGTCCAATTTCGTCTTTTAAGACTTGAATCGTCGTCGGCTTATTCGCGTAAACTATTGACTTGAAAAAACCTCAAAGAAAAAAGTTTAATGGTGTTAAATCGCACGCATCTAGGCGGCCAACTCTGGTCTCCAAAACGCGAAATAACACGACCGGGAAATGACTGATGCACCAATTGAATTGTTTCTCTGGCTGTATGATATGTGGCGCCGTCTTGTTGAAACCACATGCCCTCCACATTCATTTCTTCAATTCTAGGCACGAAAAAACTGGTTGTCATTTCGCGTTACCGAACACCATTGACTGTCTTGCGTTCTTGTTGGGACACCCTTTATATAAAAAATGTATGAAAAATCCTTTCTTCTGGCTTAAAGCAAATCTTGCGGTAAAGAGCTAAATTGGCAACAATAGTTGTCGAAAAAACTTTCACTTGCTTTATAAAAAACTCAGTTTCAATTACTTTCGTTCATAAACGATTCGTTAATTCAATTGTTTTGAATGCTTTATGCAAACAGGTTAATAGAGTTTTATTGGGGAATACATAACAACTACATGTTTCACAAACCCTTCAACAGCTTCAGCGAATAAGACGAAAGAATTTGTTGTTTATTTGAATTTTTCCGATTATTTACTATTGTGTCCTTTATTAATGTGTATATAATAATAATAATATATAAATGTAATGTATTGCAAAAACATCGTCTAATATTTATTTGTTATCTATCTGTTTATCTTTTACCATTTATATTATGTATATATAGCTAAAGTTAATTAATTATAAAAGAACAACAAAACGTACAAATTTATTTTTTGAAAATAATTTGAGCACTTTGGTTTATAATACAAAACAAAAAAGAGAGAGTAACTAACATACAACATAGAAATCATCACTATAATAGGTTAATTTTTATAAATATCGATTAGTATAAGTAAGAGAAAAATATCAAGTATTGAAACATCGTTTTTTTCCTTTTTCTCTTAATTACATATATCGTTGTGAGTATTCAACGTATGCAGTAACACCAAATTATATGCCATATTTGAAGATTCTATTGATTGGATCATAAATTTATATTATATATATTGAAGGAAAATATAGTTGTTTCTTTTTTTTTTATTAGAAATACCAATATTATCTGGAAGTCACAATATTTAAGTAGTACATGTATATAGATTTGACGCCAAAGGAGAAAACAAATATATACAAAAATGGTCAAAAATGTTTAAAACCACAAACGCGAACATATTAATTAATCAAGCGGAATTGTGTATTTTGTTTTTAGAAAAGTTTTGAATCAAAACAATAACAGGCACTACATATTTATTTTGTTTGGATTGATTTAAGCCAATATAGTTGTGATATATGTGTTGTATATTAATAATATATATATATTAAGTATTTAATGAAAATCTAAGCTTTCTATAGATATATTGATAGATGTGGTGTATATATATAGCATATGTGTTTAAATAATATTAAGAGGTTTGTCATATCTTTAAAACTATACACAGCAAATTAAATACAGACATAGTTGTTGTATATTTTTTTTCTTTTTCTTCTTCTTCTTCTTGATTTGTCAAGACTTGTGGAGTGTATGCAATTGTATCGTATGTATATAGATAGATTCTATTAGCTTTCCATTTCGTAATATCTTGAATTATGTAATCTTATTTTTGCAATTAAGTTTGTCGTTATCTAAGTAGAACGTATATTTGTAAATGTTGTTTGGGTTAGGTTTTTTTTGTTTAAAAGTATTTTTTTTCTGTTAAATTTATAATGCAGTCTTTAAAAAAGGGGACTTCTAGAGAATCTGCAGTATACTAAATCTTAATCGTTGTATGTTTTTCTAACGTTTTTCCTTATTAATTGGCCTCAGTTAATGGTTTGGTATGACCATTTTCAATAATTTTATTATTGGCTAATTTCTCTAGAGGTTGAGGAGGATCTGATTCCGGGAGTTGAGTTGGCGTCTTTTGTCGTTCTTGTTTCTTACACTCGTCTAGGCGTTGTTTATACGTATACAATGACTGTAGGGGCACATGGAGAAGTTCAATAATTTGCGTAAACCAAAATTCTAAAAAAAGAAAAATGTTGAAATTTTATAATTAATGTCGTGTCATATATAGAGTAAAAGGCCATAAAACAAAACAGGGTAGAGAGAAAATGAATCGATCAGTAGATCATAGGGATGTTAATATCTGTGTTTATGACAAAAAAAGGCTTAAGTAGAGTTAGGACAAATTACGGCTTATTCGTTATTATGGTTGCCTTATTCAGACGCACATTTATACTCAATGCAAATTTCAAAATTTCGCATTATTCATGAGTTAAAGCGATTTTTCAGGATTTTTTGAGAAATTACATAACATCTCTAAATATTGAAATATAAGAAAATTTGTTCTTTATTATTATATGGGTGGCGCACCAATTGAAATACAATGAGAAATTCTAATAACTTTCTTCTAATCAATATATAGGTATTTCTTTTATTTTTTATTGTATAGAAAATTCAATTTTATTTCATATAACTAATTGGTTTTGAAAATAATAGAGCATAAATGATTATTTGCTCATGTGCGATACCTGATCAGAAAATTATTCATTGCGGGATCGCCTCAATTATTGTTTTAACGGGCTGTTTCAATTCAGTCAAATTTCTTAGTTTCGTATTGTATACCTCTTCCATGATATAAAACCATAAAAAAATCTGATGCAGTCAGGTCAGGTGACTTTGGGAGCCAGCGCAAAGTGGAGTTTCTGGATATTAATTTGTTTGGAAATTTTTGTTGAAGTTCCGCCATAATCGGTCTAGCTATGTGTGCAGTTGCTCTATCTTGCTGGAGCCAAATGCTATTGATACGTCTTTGGCACAGTTCTGGGTAAAAAAAAAACTTCTTCAACATCTTTAAATAACGTCCCATTGACGGTTGACATTACAACGATTCGTGCGCCACCCTGTAGTTTACGTCAACAAAATGAATATTGTCGTTTAAGCGCCCTTTCGAAATTCCGTGTATTTGAAAAGTTATGTTAAATTTTGATAATAGCGATTTGTTGGAAAATTCTCAATATATCAAAACAAACAATTTCCTAAAACAGCACTTTGTTAAAAACCGCTTAAAAATTCAAAACTGTAAATTCCGAGTTACATAAGTCGTTTTTCCTTTTGCAGAATCGATTTTTGGCATCAAAAAAATTCAATATAGTCGAAATTGACCAAAACTACATGTTATTTAAAAACTGATATGTTTTTATTTTGCTTGGGATTTCAGAGGGGACGACAGAAAAAACCAATCCTACATTTCGGATCCCAATTCCCAACTTTTAAAATGATTTGTTCTCTCTCGAAGCTATACGCCAAGCTTATAGTTTTGGAGCAAAAAATATATTTTCAATAACGTTCAGAGCGTTAAATGAATGTTTTAAGATAAATTTTTTGACGAAAACAATTTCTGGCTAAAAGCAGCGATTGTATTTTTCAACATTAACGTAACAAAACAAGGTTAAACGAATGCGTGAGATATGTTCCTGCTAGCTAAAATAGACCACTTATTCATTCACGGCTAAGGGTATGTCAATACGCCTGAAGATTTTTTTGGCAGTTATGTAATTAATACAACAAGTATTAACTAAAGGCAGTTAAAGGCAGTTTGAACAAATGCCAATGCAAAATACACTTTTACTCTTCAAACATTCCGCCACATCTTTGTGTTTTATACAGTTTTATATGATCTTACCATTTTCTGGTGTTATAACGCCGTGCCTGATGAGGAAATCTATAACAACTGGGCAGCTTGTAGTCTTGAATTCGGGGGTAAATACTTTTTCTATACACTCCTTGGCTGGCAGCAGCTCAAATGCCTGCACTTCACCATCAGCATTATGTGGTACAAAATCTACGGGTAATTCTAAATCAAAGACATATTCCGTATTGGGAAATAGTCCCTGATCACTTTCAAAGAAAAATGAAACACAGCCAGCCGATACGAGATTTTTGACCAGATCACTGGGTATGGAAGCCTCCTCGGCAGCTTCTTTAATGGCAGTCTCCTTTATGCCATATCCAACAGACAAACCACCGCCCACCATATTGTCCCATTTGCCGGGCCATGTTTCTTTGGTATTAGAGCGTTGTTGCAACCAAATGCAAATACCTTGTGTGGGATGTTTAACATAGCCATTGATATCAACTCCATATTTGCGCACCCCAAATAAGGGAGTGGCGGAGCGGTCCATCTTCAAGAGACTAGTGTGCTCAGCTTTAACTTCATAGTACTAGAAGGGGTAAAGACGCAGCAAGTACAGTAAAAGTAATAATAATAACGATTCTAACAAACTCACTCACCTCTTCTCGCCATCCTTGTAGAGCAGAGAACAGACCCTTCGATCTTAGCTCCCTCAAAACTTTATCAAGTTTTTCGGTCCGTTCTGAATAATCACGAAATGCTGGATTTAATTCCACAATACCCTAAATTATAAATTTGGAAATAAAACAATTAAGCAAATTTAAAATACAAATCCATACAAATCATAGACAATCAAACCTGTTTGGTGTATTCGCAATCACGTATGCAAAATACTTCAGGGTATTTATTTAAGTGTTTAAAAACATCGGATTTAATTAGACCAACTTGTTGACCTTCGACTAGGAAAGGACGTATATCCCCTTTTTGAAAACCTGCAAGGAGGAAAGCAATATAAAAATAAATTATACTCATGTATATTTATTAATCAATTAATTTCTATTTGTGGACTACGATAGTATATTGATAGTATTACAATTTATGATTTATGTATATCGACACGAACACACAAAAAAAAGACAAATCCCTCACAAGTTCCTTTACACATTTTACATTTTTCCAAAGAACTTAGTCGTATAAAAATAGAATAAATATCAGTGATTATCAGTGAACATTTTTGGATATTAATACCGAAAATTGGTGTGCAGCATTAGAGTAACAAAACATTGGATTCTGCTTAAATTGACTCGAAGAGAAGACTGCGAAATTTTGTAAATTATGCGACAAATTATTCCATTATCTAGCAACACGAACCGTAAAGGGCATTTCAAAAGCACTGCTAGAATAACGTTCTATAAGGACTTGAGAGTTCCTATCCGAATTGCGAAATAGTTAGTAGCATTGCAAAATATAGTGGTTGGTAGAACTTAATAATGAAAAGGATAAAGAGCGGTATCTCATCTTTGCATAAGTTTTTAAGTCTCAGACACAGTGATAGATACATATTTATCATAGGATCCTGTGGAAGCATGACATTAAAGCAATGCAATGAAATAAAGGGTGATTTTTTAATCGTAGTTTTTTTAAAAATCATATAAAACACTCAAATTTCCATCATATATTAATTTTTTTTTTATTGGAATCGATGAATTGATCTTTGCCATTTAATTTTTAAAGATAATTTCATGTAAACGTTGTCCGCGGCTCCGTCTCAAAATGTCCATTCGGAAGGTCCAATTTTTTGTCACTTTTCCGAGCATTTCGGCTTGTATTCCACGAATAACGCGTGTTATGTTATCCCGTATAGGTTCAATAGTGTTCGGCTTATCCACATAGACTAACGACTTAACATAACCCCACAAGAAATAATCAAGAGCCGTTAAATCGCAAGATCTTGGGGGCTAACTCACGGGGCCAAATCGAGAGATAAGCTGCTCACCAAATTCATTCCTCAACATATCCATTGTTTCACGAGCAGTGTGGCATGTTGCACCGTCCTGATGAAACCACATGTCAATCAAGTTCAACTCAGTCAATTGGGACAAAAAAACGTGTATCATCGCTCGATGTCGTTCGTCGTTGACGGTAACGTTTCTTTCACGGTCGTTTTTGAAGAACAATGGGCCGATGATGCCACCAGTCCATAAACCACACCTGACTGTCGTTTTTTCGGGATGCATCAATAACTCATGTACGGCATTGTGGCTGTTCATCATTCCATATGCGACAGTTCTGCTTGTTTACGTATCCGTTCAGCAAGAAGTGAGCCTCATCGCTAAACACAATTGTTCGATGAAACAGCAGATTTTCATTGAGTTTTTGTAAGGCCCACTCATTAAAAATAAGACGTTGCCGTAGGTCATTCGGCTTCAATTCTTTGTGAGTTGAATTTAATAGGCTTTCAAACCCAAATCGACATGTAAAAATTTTCCTTGTGGTTGAGTAACACATGCATAATCGCTGAGAACGGCTACAAATTGACATTTCACGATCGTCATTAACACTGGTCGCTACGACTGCAATATTTTCTTCGGTACGCACTCTGCGCATGCGAGTCGATGGTTTTATGTCCAACAAAGTAAATTTGGTGCGAAATTTTGAGATAACTGCATTTTTGCGTTGCAATTGTTGATTCAACAGGTTGATTACGACGACCATAAAATGGTCGTATGAAACGATGCACATTTATCACAGAGCACGAATTTTGATAATAAATTTCAACGATTTGCAACCGTTGCTCGTTTGTTAGTCTTTTCATGATGAAATGGCAGAATATACTGTACACTTTCCACTTTGACAGATGACGTTTGGACGCCATTACCAACCAGTGCTGCCAACTTGAAAAACTTAAATCTTAAAAAATCACCCTGTACATATGCATTGAGATAAATTTCTGTGCCATGCATGATATGGAGGTAATATAATAGTATGGATCAAAGTATATCTTGTGTTGACCGGAAAGAATTTATTTATTTTTTTCTATTTTTTATTTTTTTTTTTATTTCTGATTGGCGAATTTTACCAAAGTTTGAAGACTGCAACAACAAAATGAAGGCATGAAACTGGCAACCACAAGTGTTGCCAATTTAGCTCTTTCCCCACTAAATTTAACTTTTTTCAACTTATTCACCGGCAAAAATTAGATTTAACGTTAGCTTGGCTTTTTTGCAAATTGGTTTTTTTTTTGGATTTTATTATTAAAAAATTTGAAGGAATTTTTACGAAGTAGGAAAGTATAATTTTTTCAAACGGAAACTTGAAACATTGAAGATTTTGTGTGGAAAAGTTAATATTTTAATGCCTTCGCATGAACTATAATCGAATTTTATTATAAAAAAATTAAAATATAAAAACTGACTATAGTATTTTAAGAATGGTATCAAACCAAATTTAATACACAAAATCTTCTTCCCTATCAAGTAAAAATTAATGAAAATTGTATACATTCAAAATTCTTAGAATTTGCATACATTTAAAAAAAATAGGTTATTAAGCAGAGATCAGTTGGTTTTGGTTGTGCGAATTAATAAGGACAGTTTGTCAATTAACTAAAATAAAATAATATCAAAACTTTTAAAAGTTATTTTTTGTGTAGAAAAGGTAAGAAGAGTGATTCTAGTGAAACTTTAAATTCAATTTAAACTTAAGAACAGCAAAATTTTGTAGTTTTTAGAGCACTGTGACCTAGAACTAAGAAAAACTATTAAAAATTTGCATAAAGATGGAAATTCTTATCGAAAAATTTCAAGATTGCTTGGAATTTCAAAAAATGCAGTCAAATGGATTCCGGTAAGAGAAACACGTAGTAGAAAACCAAAAATTACACATACAGTTAAACGTGCAATCATTCGATGTGTAAAAAAGAATCCATGTATCTCATTGAAATAGATAAAAAATGATTTAAACATAGAAATTGACACATCAACAATTCGAAAAACACTTATTAAAGAGAACCTTAAAGCTCATAGTGCTACAAAAGTACCAATGTTGTCGAAGAAGAACGTACAACAAAGACTAAAATTTGCTGAAGTTCACTCATGCTGGCCTCAAGAAAAATGAAGAAATATTCTACATATATAGTCGGATGAGACAACAATTAATTTATTTAATTCAGATAGGGGTCTTCACACTGTAAGAAGACCAATTAATACGGAATACAACCCAAAATACACTCTAAAGACGGTAAAGCACAGCGGTGGTAATATCATTGTTTGGGGATCATTTTCCTACTACGGTGTTGGGCCACTGTATCGTATACAGGGCATTATGAAAGCCACAGATTATGTTGACATTCTACAAAATTGTATGCTTCTTTATGCCGAAGAAAATATGCCACTGCGATGGGTGTTTCAACAGGACAATGACCCCAAACATACGGCAAAGTGCACCAAGACGTGGTTTAGGAATAATAAGATAAATTTATTAGAATGGCCTGCACAGTCTCCCGATCTAAATCCGATCGAGAATTTGTGGAATATAGTGAAAACTACAATTAGAGGAAAGTGTCCCACGAATTGCGACCAGCTATGGGAATTAATTCAAGCTGCGTGGAATGATATACCGATTTCAGTCTGTCAAAACCTTGTTAAATTTATGATCCGACGATGCCTAGCAATTTTAAAAAACAAAGGACCCTCAACAAAATATTAACCACTGGAAAACAATATTAGAACGTTATTAATTGTGAATATCTTCTTTTTTTGTTAATGTTATAGTATTATTTAGATGAAAACACGAAGTGTCCTTTTTTTCACAGGGTGAATTTGTATTTTAAGTTTAATTTATTAAAAAAAAAAAATTAAAATAAAAACAACAATTTTAAAAAACATAATGGAACTCGTTTTTGTAATATATTACCTAAAAATAAATAATAAAAATAATAAAAAAAAATTTAGCAATTTCTCTTTTTACTTATTTTCTGATCAAATGTTATAGTTTGACATTAGTGTCCTTATTATTTTTCACATCACTGTATATCTTTCAAGATGGTCATATAACCGATCATTTAAAAACATTTCCAGGATATTGGGAAGGGTATAGACCGACAGACAGCGCAGTTCAGATCAGATGTGCCCTTTTTTCTTACAGGTATCATCATAGTTATCTTTCAGTCTGATGGAAAATGGCAGGATATTATAATCGTATTAATTATATGAAGCATTGATTAAAGAAATAAAGAGTGAAAAAATTAACAATATTCTGATCTCTAAAATCTTTCTTATGTTTTTTATATAGTCAAACATTGATTTACTATTATACGATATTCTCTTAATCTCTAAAGTGTAGAACCCATAAACAATATTTATTTTATTGTTTTTGATAATATTATTATTTACTACCCGTGTATAAGTATATATAGACCAATCGTTTTATAAGACTTTCTATTTTGTTTTCATTTCATTCTTTGGGCATTCATTATTCATTTCACGTTTTATATTGCATCATATTATCAAAAGGTCCACATAGAATAATAAAAACAAAATAAGAAAAATAAAATAATAACAAACAAACAAAACAAAGTAGCAACAAATTATAAGCAATGAAATGCTTCACACTGTACGAGTGCATTTTAAGGGGGCAAGAAACTGCACAGAGGGAAGTATATCCACATATAATTTTATTATTGAACCAAGCAGTAATAACAGCTTATGCCGATTTAAAACACTGCGCGTAAGATATTGTTTAGATGCGATACTGTACAATTTAATACAGTCTGATGTCAGTCATTTGCTAAGAGATAAACTGTCAGACACTGCATCAAAACACATAAATTTCGTTGAAAAGTTTATGATAAATACAAATTGGCGCAAAAAAAAATGAGTCCAATAGCACAAAACATATGGTGGTGCAGATTTTGTTTACATTGCGTACTATTAGAAAGCTTGGACAAACTCTAGACCGTTCACCCCAGCAGTTCACTTGACAACTGTACATATATATTGTTTACACACTACTATATCGTACGTTGGTGAATGCTATTAAAAAAAGGGGAGATTCGTTATCTGTCGCGAAAATTAAGTCGGCCGCGTTTGAAGTAACGTTTTGGAATCTGTGAGACAAACAAATAAAATAAGAAGGCTCCTCATGTTGTGTATGGGATAGATATTTAAATTGCTCCTCATCTGGATTAATACCAAATCCAATGAAATTAATTGTCTAAAATTTTATGAAAATAAAATATTTGTCTGTTTAATTTAACTTTGGTTTGCAATTATTCACAAGCTTTAATATAGGGTGATTTTTTAATCGTAGTTTTTTTTTTTAAATCGAATAAAACACTCAAATTGCCATTATATATTAAAATTTTTATTGGAATCGACATGCCATGAAGTATGATCCCCTGCCTACAAAGTTGTACAGAAGTGAGGGCCTCAATTTCCATAGCATAATTCGTAATTTGTAAGTACCCTAAAGAATTATGAAGCGAACATTTGAAATCGATGAAATTCTTATTTCTGTGCATATTCTAGCACTACAACTTCCGCTGCTTTCACCGCCGCCGAAGCACCGTGACCAAAGGTGGACGATTTCAGCAGCAATCGTCCTTTTTCCATATTCGAAATATCATTCTATTGGTATCAACTAATTGAAACGTCTTTGATACGGATAATAGCTATTCCCTTAAGTTACATCTGGAGACATGATGAAAATGCCAAGCACGATCCAAAATTATACTCCTCATTCATTCCACGTTTCCTACCTGAGCCAGCGGAGACCATGCAAATGGAAACAGCCACAATCGAAGTGTCAGAGAAGAATGAAAGGGATTAAGTAGATGTGGAATGCTTTTCACCCTCTTTATTATACAAAGAATAGAACGTAAAAAGTTTGAACAAAAATTGCAAATTCTAATGCTTTTGTACTTGACAATGTAATAAAGCTCTAGTCTCAAGCTTGGCCTTTGGCATTTAATTTTTAAAGATAATTTCATGTAAACGTTGTCCGCGGCTCCGTCTCAAAATGTCCATTCGGAAGGTCCAATTTTTCGTCACTTTTTCGATCATTTCGGCTTGTATTCCACAAATAACGCGTGTTATATTATCCTGTCAGGCTTCAATAGCTAGTCCACATAGACTAATGAGTTGACATAACCCAACAAGAAATAATCAAGAGGCGTTAAATCGCCAGATCTTGTGGGCCAAATCGAAAGATAAGCTGCTCACCAAATTCATTCAAATTCGTCCTGATGAAACCGCATTTCAACCAAGTTCAACTCAACCAATTGGGGCAAAAAAAAATCACGTATCATGGCTCGATATCGTTCTCCAAAGACCCATTCACCAAAAATTAGACTTTGTGGTAGGTCATTCGTCATTTCATGATGAAATGGCAGAGTATACTGTACACTTTCCACTTTGAAAGATGACGTTTGGACGCCGTTACCACCCAGTGCTGCTGACCTGAAAAACTTAAATCTTAAAAAACCACCCTATATAAGTATTTACGAATACTTTCGTTTTCGATTCAAAAAAAAATAATTTCGTTTGAGGTTTCTGTTATTTGAGATGTTTGAGCGATATCTTTCAATCTCTAAGACAAAAAATAATAATAAAAAGGTTTTCCAAATATCAAAATGTTCTGGACATTCTCTGTCTTTTTATCAACATCAAATCCAATCAAATGCCGGGGGACTGTATTGGGGATTGAAACCGCGATCATGCGAACGATAGTCGCGTATACTAACCATCGCTCCACGAGCACAGAATATATATCGAAATATATAAGCAGCATTTACAACAATTAATGGCAGAACAACTGCTAAAGGTGCAACAATAGCGCAGTAGCGCGGATTATGTTGCAGTAACGACTCCTTTACTTATTCCAAAGCTTGGTTTTCTTCTTTACGATGTGAAACGCTGCCTAAATAAACCATGCGTCATCGACCAGAACAATTGAATCGGAAGCAGCATTGTCTGGTGAATGTCACGTGTGGGATAGGACTTCGTACTTAGGGGATTCTTAGTAGGTTTTGGCCGGCTCCGCTATATGTGGTCGAATAGAGCAGTAGTGGTCGCATTTTTCGGTAGAGACCCCCAACAAAATTTCGTTGGGTTTGAACTCTTAATAAACGATAACAAGTAGATCTCACCAATATACTAGAATATTTTTTTTTTTTTGATGAATATTTGTCTTGGTCATCGATGTTGAAACATGGTTACATGGTCGCCATGAGTTCCTCTTCTTTGGATTGTCGTAACTGGTCCATTTTGCACCAGCACTGACCAGTACCTTTTCGTTTATGCCTGGCAAGCTGCATTTCGCATGTGAAAAATCAACGTTCAGTATTTCTAGACGCCATACGATACGAAATCCAATTTTCTTCCTTTTAAGTCATTACCATTGATTTTATACAATGTGAAATTCCTTGTTTAGTCACTCCTAATGTAGTCGTAAATTCTTCTTGCATCTAGTTCGAATATTCTTCAAATAATCTTTCCACTTCCGCATCTTCGCAAAACTTTCGGTCTTCCGCTACATCGTTCCTCATCTTCGATGTCAAACCCGCAGCTTTTACACTTTTCAAACCATTCACGACAATTTCTCCCACAGAAATCAGCCTGGCTATATGGTCCTACAAGCAATCATTCCATTCATCTGCTCATCTGCAGATTTCTTCAAATTATACAAGTGAATCAAAACTTTCAGCATATGATGCTTACTCACCTAAAAACTCAACATTTTTGTACAAAACCTTATGTAAAATCATTAAGATTTCACGTTTATGGCATTCTAGATGTGCAACCGTTCAATATGACATTTTACACCTGACAATTTCAACTGGTGGGGACACGTTTTGTAAAATAAGAGAGACTTGTTTGTCCTTCCAATTTAATGAAGCACCGACAGAAATATATGGATTTTCTACCGAATTTGGGATATACAGGCTGTCCGTCGGGAGGTATACTACTTTGTTTTGCCGCCATTTTTGTAAACATTGGTCTTGATAATTCATATTTTGGCAATATAAGATCCATTCTCTTTCATTTAATCAAAAATTATAAACAAACAAAGTAGTATACTTTCCCGACGGACACCCTGTACATTCTATCTAAAAAGTGCCGGAAATTGACCATTTAAATATCCCGCTTAAAGGAATTGTCAAAATCCATTTTGTCGCTAAGTTGGCACAACTGTTCCCCATATTGATTTGGAGTTTCAACGCATTCCATCATTTAGTTCGCTTACAATGCTCGATTCTGTCAGTTTAACCATCTCTTTTTTTTATTTTTATTGTACAAATTGTAATTTATAAGCCTAAAGACCAAATCTAAATCAAATTACGATATAACACTATCGATTTTGACAATGGATAAAAATATCAAATATTAAAGAATTTGTCAAAAATTTTGTACCGCACTTAGAATTTCGTGTGCCGAATCTTTGAAAATATTACGAAATGCTACGGCGAATAGATTTTATGAAAATACTTGTATATGAGCGGTACAGTGCATTTAAAAGCGTTCTAGGTATGGTGGAAGGTTTACAGCTTTTAAGTCGGTTATCGATGTCTTCAACTGAAGTTAACATCGGAAATGGTGACCGAAAATCGTTGTTTAAGTTTGAATCAATTCGTATCATCTTACAAGGATGTTTGGGTATGAAACGGATTGCCGTTCAAGTAGGTCCAAAACACACAAAATTGCAAGAATTTATATATGAGTAAATTCAAGTAAAAACATTTCAATCTGGAAAATTGTAAAGGTGGAGTACAATACAAAGGACAACAAAATACAGCTAAGTCTCCACCGTTTTAACAAACATGGCCCCACGAGAAAGTTATGATTAAAATTTAGAAAATCATATTGTAAATTTGGACATCTACTAACACCATAATCTTGAAATAATATCTACTTTTCATCAGCATCATATATTTTTTCATACGGACATATCGCTATTTGTACCAAATAAGAGCCATATGCAAGAAATTTTGATTTACTTATTTATTTCGAAAGAATCTACAAATGAGGCCCACATAACTCTTGTAGAGTTTGTTCTATATTTTCATTTTGTCTTTTATTTTAATTCTTATTTTTTATTTATTTAATATTACTATCGTCCACTTTGGGTGTTCGAGCCCACGAATTGGTGAAAAATATTTGCGATTTAAAGTAATAAAGCATTATAAGAACATTTCAGTTGTCTAGGTAAACTTTTGTATAGGGTGATTTTTTAAGATTTAAGTTTTTCAGGTTGGCAGCACTAGTTGGTAATGGCGTCCTAACGTCGTCTGTCAAAGTGAAAAGTGTATAGTAAACTCTGCCATTTCATCACGGAAAGACTAACAAACAACCAACGATTGCAAATCGTTGAAATTTATTATCAAAATTCGTGCTCTGTGACAAATGTGTATCGTTTGATACGACCATATTATGGTCGTCATAATCGACCTGCTGAATCAACAATTCATGCTTTTATCCCCAAATTTCACACCAAATTTACCGTACCGAAGAAAATATTGCAGCCGTAGCGACCAGTGTTAATGACGATCGTGAAATGTCAATTCGTCGCCGTTCTCAGCGATTGGGCATGTGTTACTCAACCACGAGGAATTTTTTTTTTTTGCTCCAATTGACTGAGTTGAACTTGGTTGACATGTGGTTTCATTAGGACGGTGCAACATGCCACACTGCTCGTGAAACAATGGATGTGTTGAGGGATGAATTTAGTGAGCAGCTTATCTCCCGATTTGGCCCTATGAGTTGGCCCCCAAAATCTTGCGATTTGATGCCTCTTGATTATTTCTTGTGGGGTTATGTCAAGTCGTTAGTCTATGTGAATAAGCCGAACACTATTGAAGCCTTACAGAATAACATAACACGCATTATTCGTGGAATACAGGCCGAAATGCTCGAAAAAGTGACGAAAAATTGTACCCTTCGAATGGACATTTTGAGACGGAGCCGCGGACAGTATTTATATGAAATTATCTTTAAAAATTAAATGGCAAAAAACAATTTATCGATTCCAATAACAACTTTTAATATATGATGAAAATTTGAGTGTCTTATTCGATTTTTAAAAAAACTACAATTGTGATTAATTGTAATTCAACATATTTAAATCATAATTGTTTATGGATTTTTATTATATCAAGAAATATATGTAGTAATTGTATAATAATTCTATTTCCAAGACTTTGGACGAGATAGCTTATGTGTGTTCAAATTTCTAAATAATTTTTTTGAATAATTGTTTCTTATCTGATGAAACAGTTTTCGACAATATACGAGTATATCAGATATATACATTTCTGATGGTGATACCAGTTATGGAACCGCTAAGATCGCTGTTTCATATAAAACTGACTAGTTTATCTTCTTTTTTGCTTAAGTTCGTAAATCTATGAGTCATCAAATGAAATTTCGATTTGCTGCAAATCTATATACTGTGGCTGTCAAAACAACATTAGCTAGGTCGGCTAGCCTTATAATTTATTTCTATAATTGAAAATGTATTAAATATGCCCAAATGTACTCTGTGTTGACCATCTGCCGATTTTTATTACATTTTTCGCACCGACAAAGTACTCGTTTCTTGTCAATTATTGACGTGCTGATATTTTTTGATTCGTGTATGGCCGATAAAATGTAATCCTGCACGAAATGGCTATTTTGATATTCCCCAATCGTGTCTTTCACTAGCTCTTATCAAGCGATATGAATGGAGTGAGCTATAGGAAGATTATAATAATAGGTTTTCTCGTATCTACAATTCACTACACGCATGAAAACTCAAAAATATTAAGGCCAATAATAATTGGTAGCGATGATAGTCACACTCACTGTGATAACACAGTTTATATTTTTCAAGATATCCCGCATTGTCAAAGTGCCGATTCGTGTACTGCAACACTCTTTTGATGTTCTCTAGCAACGATATAGTCTAAAACACTTGATAAATCTGTACTTTGGAATAGACAAAAACTCATACGAAGGTGAAAAAACTGTTAAAATGGGTTATACTAAACTTCCTCCACCACTTTAGTAATATTTCTAGCTGACTCCAAACGCCTTTCATTTAGAAAATTATACTAAATTAAATATTATTCATGATATCCCGTATTGTCAAAGTGCCGATTCGTGTATTGCTGCAATACTATTTCGATGTTCTTTAGCACCGATATAGTCTAAAAAATGGGACTAATCTGTACTTTGGAATAGACAAGAACTCATGCGAAAGCGAAAAACTTGTTAAAATTGCTTATACCAAAGTTTCTTCACTATTTCAGTAATATTTTCAGCTGACTTCATTTCGCATTTCATTTAGAAAATTATACTAAATTAAATATTATTGACGAATACAAAGTTTTATATCATTTTAATTAATAGAATTAAAGTTAATTATATAAAAATAGAACGTGTTATGTAATAGTAAACGACTCCTTTCCATTTAAGATTTTGCAAAATTTCCAAATTAATTAAAAAAAAAACTTAATAATTAAAAATCTAACAATTCATCCAATTGTACTTTCAAAAATTGAATTTATTAGAGTTTATATGTAAAAAATAGAATACAGTTTCAGAAATTTACAAATTTGTTACTACTTTTAACTATAAAAAAATTTCCAGCCCAAACATATATTTTCAATATTTTCTAATTTTAATTTTAATTTTTAAACTTCTTGAAGAAAAATAGAACATTTCAAATATTTATCTTTTATTTATTTATAATAAAGGGTGTCCCAGCAAGAACGCAAGATTTAAATTTGGCGCCATTCGAAGTGTCATTGTTTGACATTTGAACAATCGTTATTGTTTGCTAGTAGAAGGTACGAGGTTAGTAATAATGGAGCGCTACACGAATGAATAACGCATTCTCATTGTGAAATTGTTTTACCAAAATGGTGAAAGTTTTGAGGCTACAGTTCGCAAATTGCGATCCATTTAAGATCACAATAATGCTCCAAAAGAGTCAACTGTAAAGAGATTAATGGATAAATTTGCCAAAACTGGGCCTATTAGTGATGTAAAGACAACAACGCGACTTCGACTAGGTCGATCGACCGAAAATGTCGCAGCTGTACGTGATGATGTCGCTCAAACTCCATCCACATCAATTCGACACCGAGCTCAGCAAATTGGTGTCTCCAAATCCACTATGCAGCGAATTTTGACGAAAGATTTGCATCTTCATGCATACAAAGTTCAATTGACTCAGGAACTGAAGCCAGCTGACCATGGACAGCTAAGGGAGTTCGTTAATTGGGTATTGGAGAGACAACATGAAAATGCTGATTTTGCCGATAAAATCATCTTCAGTGACGAGGCCCATTTCCATCTTGATGGCTTCGTCAATAGGCAGAATTTTCGCATTTGGGGTGAGGAAATTCCTCGAGTGATTCACGAGAAGCAAATGAATCCTCAACGTGTCACTGTGTGGTGTGGATTTTGGGCTGGAGGAATCATTGGACCTTTTTTATGAAAATGAGGTATGTCAAGCGCAAACAGTCAATGGTGTTCGGTATCGTAAAATGATAACCAGTTTTTTCGTGCCCAAAATTGAAGAAATGAATGTGGAGGGCATGTGGTTTCAACAAGACGGCGCCACATGTCATGCAGCCAGAGAAACAGTTCAATTGCTGCATCAGTCTTTAAATCTTGTTGGGACACCCTTTATTTATTCATTCATTCATATATTGGGTCATTTTTAACTTTGTTATTA
This sequence comes from Philornis downsi, assembly GCA_019455685.1. NCBI lineage: Eukaryota > Metazoa > Arthropoda > Insecta > Diptera > Muscidae > Philornis > Philornis downsi. The sequence goes on from JAHXMU010000011.1 coordinate 241,953, forward strand.
AAAATATTTAAGATAGAAAATTACTGTTAACATATTTTGAATCAGCACAAATCGGAAATGTTTCCAATAAAGGCAAACGAGCTGTGTCCATCTAAATAAGAAAGTATTAATAAATGTTGCCCTTTTCAGTTTTAACATTAATTTCGACCGGATTTTGAGTCTACCGTGGAATTTATATATCTAAAACAACGAGGGAAGTAACCAATTAATAGAAATTTAAATATTTTTCGCGAAATCAATCATTTTCTTGTAAGAACAAATTAACTGATTATTTCAGTATTAATGATTTGACTTAGAATTGCCTGATCAAGTCATAAAATGCAATCCAGGTGATTGAAAATGTGGATAATATTTATAATCCTGATACTATAACGGCAAATAAGACGCAATTTTGGTACGATTCCACTTTCCTAGTCTTGATGTTAAAGGTGCACCAATCCTCCAGAAGCCTAATTGCCGATCCACTATTGCGATGACCAAAATTAACGAATTAAAGTTCGAACTGCTTTATCACGCATCATATTTGCCAGATTTAGCTCCCTCGGACTATTTTCTATTTTCAAACTTGAAATAATGACGCGGTGGTAAAAGATTTGCCAACAATGAAGACTTGGGTTCCGCGGTTATTTAAGGAGTTTGTCAGTTATTACTATAAACAGGGTATAGAAGTTATTGATTACCACAGGAATGTATCGAGCTAAAAGGATATTATGCTAAAAATATAGAAAATTTCTCCCAACTTTTTTGTGTGTTCTTTGTTAAGGCGGCTAGTTTTGGGGCCGCTTTCTTAAAATTTAAAGAATGAATAATGAGGTTCAAAAATCATAGAAAATATTGACGGACTGGATAAACATTACACTTTTTTCACAACGAAAGTTATGCTTGTGATATAATGTGCCCACTTTTGTATATATATATCTTATCCATCAAGAAGTTTAAATATGAATAAAGATCTCATCTTTGAAGGTTCAAATTATAAAATTTCCTTAAATTTTAGCATTTTTCTGGATATATTTTTTTGCTTATTTGAGTTTTTTTCACTAAAGTTGTCGTTTTTTCATTGTTTAGCTCGGGCAACCTTATAGTCCGGTAACTACATATACATAATGGAATTAACTTCAAAATGGCAACAAGTTATGAAACAAAACGATGCATTTTTGACACAAATGGAATCATTCTAACTACGCTAAATAAAGACTTCAACGTCATGCGACAATAATGGATTTCTTTTTACTACACTTTATATTTTGTCGGTAAAAATGTCATGAAAATATGGAAATTATATGAAATCCACGTTCAATGAATATTTTGGCAAAAAGAAAAATCGCACAGCTTGCTATACATTGAACTACCATACTATAGGCAATACTATAGTTTCTAGCAGGAACTGTTTACTAAATCTGTATATATGATATCTAACAATGATACCCTTATTAGATGTACATATACATATGTATATACTCGTATAATACATAAATAATAATTGTTGTAATGCTTAAAAACTTTTTAAGTTTCGCAAAAAAAAAACCCAACATCTAAAGAAATTGTGGAATGGTAATGAACGTTAAAACACATTCTTTTTTGAAATTTGACAAAAAAAAGAACACAATTCTAATCTCTTTTTTTTTAATGTCACATAGAATTTGATTTAGGAGCCCGATCATTGCCCCGCCATTTGGGATTCTTCCCAACATGTACTTTGTGCTCTTTTATGGTTAAATATAAACACACCCTATTTGCCAAAGATCAATGCATCTTCTGTGTTTTTACACGATCATATTGAAGAGAGCTAAAAGAAACAGGGAGCAAAACATATTTCTGCAACGGAATGTAGTTTGACAACGTCGATTCGGCATCTGGCCTCACATACGATTGTGAGTATTTTCCATTGATGTTGGTTTCTTTTCTGTGTGTGTGTTATTATCGTCAATTCGACAGAATATCTACCGTCCACCACAATATATACATGCATATGTTCGTATAGCCAATATAACATTTTCAAGGTCATTAAAGAATGTGTGTCTTCTGGGGTTTTTATACTCTTTTCCCTTCGCCCTCGTCATGGTGCGAAGAAGTTTTTAAGATGAATTTTTCTGATAAATGCGACTACAAAACTGATTTTGGGTTACAGGTGCACGGAAGATCACAATGTTGGTTCTTGGTTTCTTAAGAGAAAAAAAGAACAAATGATATCTACAAATGTTGATATCTAGTAACCTTGACGGCGCTTGGACGATGTTTACAATAAATTACATCTGATTTTGATACATATGTGGGATACTTTTTCTGTTCCTTCTCATTATATTCATTCATGTCTTGATCATTTACAGTTTTGTGTAATTGCTGAATCATTTGCGGCATGTGGACTTTTCTTCCGTCCTCTTTCTATCAGCCATTACGTGCTATATAATTCTAAACAAATCAAGATTGAGAACATTTCACGCTCGTTGTCGTCTACTGGTGATAAAGATTAAGGGGGAATCATTCGCTGGCTACATGTAATTGTAATAAACAAATAGTACTACTTAGAAATGCAAACGATTCCGCTTTTAATTTGTTTACAAACAAAAGTTCTGTTCATAATTGAATTTCCTTCCTTTTTGCAATTATATACTAACAAATGTTAGTATATTATTTCAGAAGTTTTTTTTGAGAAACTGCACAATTGAACTCTTTTCGACGAACAGCTCATATCATTCAATTTTATTTTCCTATTAATTAGAGTATCAGGTATTTGTTATCTGAAATGTAAATCTTATCTTCAGAAAAAAATATCAAGTAAAGGAAGTTTAAAGCACTTATTCCAGCAATTATTAAAAAAATGTGCATTGCAGCTAATCTCAAATCATGATTAAGCTGATTTAGAGAGCAAATAAACATAAACAGAGATCGGTCCCAACTAAAATCTTGATTGACCTAGATAAGAATGTGATTATTCAATAAAAATCAATAAAAAAAAACGTCTAAAGAAAAAGAAGAATAATTTCATTAATTTTGCAAGGTAAAAGAGGGACTTTTTTAAGAACGATATAAGAGAATGAATAATTTCGGAATTAAAAAAAATAGGAAATGAAAATACTCCAGCAGTCATTATAGGACTTCCACTGTACTACAGCTAATCTCAAATGCTAATTTAGATAGCGAAAAAGTATTCAGTCTAAACAATCAGAATTTCAATCGAAAAAAACCTACATTGCCCTAAAATGAAATATATTATTAAAAGAAAAAAAGTGAAACAAAAGTTGTAAAGTGCGAAAAAGTTTTAAAGACAAATAGTTTTTCCTAACCCAGCAGGAGCAAAAGAATAATTTTATCAACATTGTTTGGTTAAAACAATTTTTTTCTAAGAACGCTAGAAGAGAATAATCAGTTTTGGTATTAGAAATAAGAACTACAAATATGGTTCAGCAACGATGCTCATGTCTTTATAGATTTCTTAGGCCATATTGCTATGATTTCAATTGACAGAGCGATGCAATCGATGGCCTATCAAAGAACTATTATACTAAATTTGTTTGTTCATATTATTTGATTAAATGAAAGAGAAAAGATCTTATATTGATAAATGTTTTATTTAATGTCGGCAATTATGTATGGAATATAATATCAGATAAATGTCCGCCTCACAAATGCGAGTCCTTTTGAGCACATTTGCCATTACATTCTCAAACATTTCACGCGGTATTTCATTAATTTCATCACGAATATTTTGTTTGATTTACTCAAGCGTTTCTGATTTGTTTACATAAATCTTGCTTTTCAGATATTCCCACTAAAAGAAGTCCAGAGCAGCCAAATCAGGCGACCGTGGAGGCCAATCAACATAACCATTTCTTGAAATAAATTGTTGTGGAAAGAGATCTCGCAGTAATTCCATTGTATGCGATGTTGCACCGTCTTGTTGATACCACATGTTAATCAAGCCAAAAGCATGAAGTTGTGGCGTTAAAAAGTTTTCAATCATATCACGATATCGCTCCAAGTTCCAATGATTTCTCCTGACCAAATTGCACACCAGACTGTCACTTTTAATGGAAGGTGATTGATAAATAATTTGAGGGTTTTCATTGCCCAGAACCGACTATTATGTCAATTCCCACTTCCATTCAAATGAAAATGTGCCTCGCCATTTGGCATTTGTACGGCGGCGTAAATGGTCCTGTGGAAGAAGCTGTTGTGGTTCAACTGAATCTTAAATGGAAACAAATGCAAATCCTTTTGCAAAATTTTGGCCAAAGTTGTTGTTTGAAGACCAATCTCTTGAGCACGGCGTCGAATTAAGGTTGATGTAGTTTTGAACACTTTCCTGAACAGCAGTAATGTTTTCAGCCAATCTTTCTTCGAAATCATTCACTTCACGATATATAGTGCGTCTTGTTGGCACGTTGTTTCTCCCAAAAATTTTACGTAACTTTTTCATCGTCACAGTAATCGATAATTGAAATTGATAACATTGAGAACACGTTGGTTTATCGAATATTTTTCCATAATAAATTTGCCACATCTCTACTTCACGACTGCCAAGTATGAACTGTCAAGACTAATGTTTACAAAAATGACGGCAAAACAAAGTAGTATATCTTCCCGATGGGCACCCTGTATCAGCATGCTATACAGGGAAGAGAGGCGAGAGCAGTGCTGTTAATCTAAGGAAAAAATCCTTTTCTTAGATATTTTTTGATCTACAAGGGATAAAAGGAGGGATTAAGTATTTCATGGAATTTTTTCCATTCTTACGTATTTCATTATACTTTATACTCGTATTATACTTTATACTTATATACTCGTATATAATTAGTAATTATAATTATAATTAGTAGTAATTACAGTTAGTAAATTCTCCATGCAACTCTTTTTTATCTAGCGGCCAGTAAAGCGGTTAGAAGTTTTCAAATTACCCAGAAAACACTTGTTAAACCAATTTTAAAATATGTTCAATCAATTTTGAAATATATTCATAATAATTAATAAATATCCTTTTACATTCATCTTTCATTTCATTTTGTTTCATTTATTCATACATCGTGATGCAGGAAACCCAAAAAGGGCAATTATTTAACAGCACAAATAAAATATAAAATTCTTTAACACAATATTAAATTTAAAAAAATATAATAATAATAATAGTAATAAGATAAAGTTAAAAACGATAAAAATTCAAATGTAAATAGCAAAGTTTATATAGGGAATTTTTTAACTGCAGTTTTTTAAAAAATCGAATAAAACAATCAAATTTGCACCATATATTAAAATTTTTTATTGGAATTGATAAATTGGTCTTTGCCATTTAATTTTTAAAGATAATTTCATGTAAATGCTGTCCGCGACTCGGTCTCAAAATGTTCATTCGGAAGGTCAAATTTTTCGCGCGAATAAAGCGTGTTATGTTATCCTATAAGGTTTCAATAGTGTTTGGCTTGTTCACATAGACTAAAGACTTGACGTAATCCCACAAGAAATAATCAAGAGGCGTTAAATCGCCAGATCTTGGGCCAAACACACACAGCGCCAAATCGGAAGATAAGCTGCTCACCAAATTCATCCCTCAACATATCCGTTGTTTCACGAGCAGTGTGACATGTTGCACCGTCCTGATGAAACCACATGTCCACCAAGTTCAACTCAGTCAATTGGGGCAAAAAAAATTCCTTGTGGTTGAGTAACACATGCCCAATCGCTGAGAACGGCGAGGAATTAAATATGGTGCGAAATTTGGAGATAACAGCACGAACTGTTGATTCAGCAGGTCGATTATGATGACCATAAAATGGTCGTATCAAACGATGCACATTTGTCACAGAGCACAAAATTTAATAATAAATTTCAACGATTTGCAATCATTGCACGTTTGTTTGTTTTCCATGATAAAATGGCAGAGTATACTGTACACTATTCACTTTAACAGATGACGTTTGGACGCCATTACCAACCAGTGCTGCCAACCTGAAAAACTTAAATCTTAACAAATTACCCTATATTAAAGTTTTTAATTAGTTTGCTCTTTAAAAACGGGCATAAGAAAGCTTTAGGAAATGTAAAGAAATAAATTTAGTTAGTTGAACGTGAACAAAATAACTTTAACTGTTAAATATTAACCTTAATGAACATTTTTTTTCGATTTTTTTAGTTTACGTGATAGCATGTCTACTGCAACCCTCTGATAAGATGAAATGGAATCAAACATCTACAAAAATAGCAGTTTATATGGGAGGAATGTTAATTTACAATCACAACGTCGTCCATAAATACATGTACTAAACGAAGTAAACACTTTTGATATAAAAAAATGCATCTGTATCTTCATAACCAGTTTTTGTGTGAGCAAATATCTCCTTGGATGCCTTTTATATAAAGGTGTGTTTACTGATTGCTTTTGTATAGAAGCTGCCTTTATGGACAATTTTCGTATACAAAATTGTCTTTATGACACTTTTTGCATAAAAGTTTTTTTTAGAAAACTTGATTTATTGCACGAAAATACAGCAAAGTGTTTTACGATCACTTACCATACGGAAAAACGTCTTTCTGTGACACTTTACGTGCAGAAACGCGCATTCATTAACATAGAAAACAGTCTTTGGTGACACTTCATGTGGAAAAAATACTCTTTGTTGATACTTTTCATGCAGAAAAGAGTCTTTGTTGAGAATTAATATGGAAAAAAATATTCGCTGGAACTTACTTACTGTTTTAGATGTTCTTTCGAACTTAAAATTTAGTAAATTTATTTGCAATATTGCTTTAAAACTTAAAACCCTCTTAAACAGTTAAACACTCTTTACAGAATTAACTGAATAATACTTGGGAAATTTATGATGGAAAGGCTCAGCACAGAACAATGAACCAAAGTTGTTCAATTTTACTTTGCAGTCAGCATTCGATTATTCAGATCATATCAAAATTTCTTTCATGTTCGAAATGCTCCTAACACTCCAACAATTTACAGATTGGTTCAGCGTTTTGGGCAACAAGGGGCTGTCTGTGATCTTCCGTGTGCTGAAAGACCTCGTGCAGTTCGAAATGAACTGACCATTGCTCAAGTGCAAGCAAGTATTGAGAAAAACCCCAAAACTTCCACCAGGCGACGTTCTCAGCAGTTAGACATGTCTAGGCGGTCTTTTCCCATATAAGATGCAATTGGTTCACGAGTTAACCCAAATAATGCACAAGAAAGCATTCAATATATTCGCCGTTAACGTTAGTTATGCGCCACCCTTTATATAGTGCAAGTATGTTTTGACCAGATACACTTCATGATTTTTACATCGATTGAGCGATGTCTGGCTACTTGATCAAAATGATAACTACGGTAAATCCTTATAGAAGCGTTCAAATCTTTGCACAGCTTAATATTTTGCCAGATCGCAGCTGCTGGGCTTTATCGGTCCATCCCTTCTAGTATTTTCCACAAATTGACCGATTTCCTCCTTGTAACTCCCATTTGTAACCCGCAGCAACTTAATTCTTTGTCTGTTGCGTTGTTTCGCAATTCTTGTTAAAATTTAAAAAAGCCACTTCTGGTATACGAGGTGTGTTCAAAAAATAAGGCGTATTTTCAACGTTTCAAGTGTTTTTCACCACTTAATTCCACTTTTTTACACAAAATTTGATGCAACTTCTTTGATCCATTTTTTTCGATAGCAGATCGCCGAACACGCAAAACACTTGTCTTATTTATGCCTCTCACAAACAAACTAAACATGCTATATGGATAAAACCGTCAACATATCTTCAAGACGAGTGTACTAACATAAAAAAAATAATAATCGAAAGTCGAATGTACGTAGTCCGCGAAATTCGAAAATTAGCCTTATTTTTTGAACACACCTCGTATCTCATTTAATTCACCGACTTAGGTCATGTATTCTTACATTCATAGCTTTCAATCGGTTGAACCAAAATCTATAAAATTTACAATAATCTATGTTCTGATAATGAAAAGGCGGCATTGCCGCTCCCAATCTGATATCCATATTGAGTTATAATACTGGGTATTATATTGAGTTCTAATACTGATACTGATAATACAAATTACATAATTTAGGTTATTGATTTCTAGGCTATCATTCAATTTCACTATATTCAATATAATTGAGCCTGCATTATGCATTTAGATTGCACTGCCATGCCCCTCAGGGTACCACAAATAGATTTAGCAAAAATAGATGCTTCTACATTTCCCAATAGAAAGACTTCTAAAAGGTACAGATTTGCTTCTTTTTATTGATCTTTAATTCAGAGCATTTTTTGCAGTACCACAAAAAGATATTGGATGAAATTACATATAAGTCAGATCACCTTACAATGCTTTAGTAGCACTAACAATCACAAAAGAATAGCATTTGTCCTTTGACAATCGCATGTTAAATTCATTGGTTCCAATACAAAATTCGAGTTACTTGTGAATGTCAAGAGGTGATTATTATAAACCCTTTCTTTTTGCTTGGATCTGATATGTAAATAAGCATTCGCACGCAGTATGGGAAGAAAAAGCTGAGCAAACATCTTTAAAATATTGTTAATATACCCGGTTTATTAATATACCCGGAAATTATAATAAAAAGAAATCTAAATCCAGCCAAAAGTGTGAGTAATATGAAATAAAAAGGGAAATGTACTCGTATAAAACATTTATGCGTTGTAATTTTTAATAAATTACTTACAACCATAACCACGGCGTAAATCCAAACAATATTCTTTAGAATTCTACAGTGATGTCTTTAGAATAAAGGCAACTTTTCCTTTTTTTTATTTTTGACAATGGAAACATTTTGCGAATTATAATAGAATGTAAATATTACACAAATTGTCCGTCAAAATTTTGATTATAAACCGAAAGACAAAATGACCAACAATAAACGCCGTACCAATCGAGATGACAAAGAAAATTAAGGTAGATATTGAATTTTCTGCCATCAATCATTATGTCTCATACAAAATATCGATTTAACACATATATTCTTAGGTCATTTTTTTTTACCAGGATACACTAAACTTGGTAAAATTTGGCACTTTGCTGAAGCAAATAATGAGATCTGCCAAAAAAAAAAACTTCGAAATCTAATTCTAATTTCCCAGTAACTCCTACTTCATAACTACAGCAACATAATTTTCTGTCCATTGTATTGCCGTATAATGCCTGGCAAAACCTGAGAAACCTTTTTGATTCATATTCATTTATTTAAAGCAAATGCAGTGAAATCAGAAAAATTCAACAAACAACATGCGTTTTGACCGAATGAACCATACTTATCTTGCCTACAAATTAAGTAATTTTATGTTTTCTAGCACAGCCTGTACATTGTTTTGTTTGTATTTGTCGGGTCGATCACAATTCGTTTCCCTGCATGGCAATTTTTCGGATATGCTTAGTATGCACTGTGGTGCTCCTCAAGGATAGGTTATGGGAAAACTACTGTTTATATTGTATATTAATGGTTTAGTTGCGATTATTCGCGATAGCTGTTGTTATCCATTTTTATATAAATAATTGGTTAAATGAAAATAACCTTTATGTTAATTGTAGCAAAACTAAGACTATGCTTTTTGTCGCCTCGTTTAAATATTTTCAGAATTTTGAGATCAACATTAATGGAAACATTATTGACATTGTAGATGAAATGAAGTTCGTACTCATATTGATTCTATATTTCCAAAGACACTTTCTACTTAGCGGAAGCTGTACAATATGAATATATTCCTTCCAATTCATATTAATGAGAGGTTAGCTCATGCCTTGCTGATGTCTCAAATTAATTATGGAATTGAAGTTTATTCGGGAACAAATCTTGGTTGCCTTAAGAATTTTTAATATTGTAGCAGGGTATGTGTATAGCTTGAGGCGCTATGATCATATATCACAATATGCTATACGTTTTTTACGTATTCCCTTTAAGAATTATGTTGAATTTTGAATCATTAAATCATTTTATAAATTGGTAATGTCTGGTTCATCACCTTTATTGTAAAGCAATTTCAGGTTCACTAGATCAACAAGAAATCCACAATATCAGGCTCTTCTATATTCTTAAAATCATTTAGGATGCGCGTTTGCAGAGCTTGGAATCGGCTCCCCCTGCAGCTACAAAATTTTGCTTATTCAAATCAACACAAATATATTAGATTTGCGCTAAATGAGCTTTAGTAGCGTATTTTACATTATGAGCTCATTATTGACATTTGGTTTTTCTTTTTTATTTGCTTTATAACTGTATTTGGTTGGGGAAACATAATATAAACTTTCCTATTAACATTTGAATTTATCTCGTTTAATATTATTATTTGTGTTTTTTTTTTTTTAATTTTTAATATTGTATTAAACGATTTTGTATTATATTTGTGATATTATATAATTGGCTTTTTGACTTTCCTGCATCATAATGTATGAATAAATGAAATGAAATGAAAAATTGAATTCTACGAATAAATGCATTGACAAGTCCATTCGGTTAGCTCCCAAACCGACTAGAACAAATTTAATTTTCTAAGTTGTAGACTACATTAACCATTACCTTTTCAGGTAACTCCTACACAAATTGCCTAATTTGACACGTATATTTTAACACTCAAAACTTTCATTCCAAATTTTCATATTATACCAAATTTAAATTTAAAAACTTTAAATTTTATTAAACGGAAAAAAATTAATGATTTCTCTATAACTTCTGGGCGGATGTCAGTAAGTTATTATAAGTTTATTCATAAAGTTTTAATTTTGTGTGTTAATCGGCATTCTAGTGTGTTAATCGGCAACATTTGATATTTAGCAGATCAGATTGACTAGTCAGTTCCTTGGTTCAAATTTCTGTACTGGTAGGTAAAGTTGCTTAAAATCAATCGGATACCTTAGCCTTTTCTGGCACCTCTCATATAAAATACATAATTTGATCCATATACTTCAATAACACTAATATCTTTCATTCTAAATTCTAGTACTAATCTTAAATTTTTTAAATTTTAAATTTTATTAAACTTATTTCTTTAACTGAAAAGTGCAATGCCGCTCCCCTTAGGTTAACTCAAACATAAATTAGGTGGTTTGAAAAAGTCAATTGTTTCTCCATAATTTGGAGGCGGATATCAGTAAGTTAAAAGTTTATTCGATATGTTATAATTTTGCCTTATTTTTTTTATGCGTTAGTTGGCATTTGCTTGACGATTTACCACTTCGGATTTACCAATCAGTTCCTTGCTTAAAAAGTTTTTCAATTTTTATTTAAGCATAAAATAGAAAAAAAAAATCCTTTCAATCTATGTTCCTATTTTTTAACCTTAAACTTGGTATTATGTTCTTTCCACGAGGAAAAAATTCCACGAGACATTGTTTGTGTGAAAAGATTTAATGGCATTGCCAGCGTTTCTTGTATCGATTTCCAACACTGAAAAGTTTTCCAATTTTTATTTAAGGATAACACAGATAAAAAAAATCCTTTAAATCTGTGCACATATTTTTTAACCTTGAGCTTGGTATTATGTTCTTTCCACGAGGAAAAAATTCCACGAGACATTGTTTGCTAGTGAAAAAATTTGGTGGCATTGCCAGCCTTTCTTGTATTGATTTCCACCACTGAAATCGAAAAAGCTGATGTTCGATAATATGTTTGTACTATTTTTAAGTTGCTTTTTTTCTATTAATACTTCATTTTAAATTTTAGAAATGTGCTATCGAACATATTGCGACATAAACATATACATTATTGCGACTTCATTGTTGGAAATCAAAACTGGCGTTGCAAACAATAAAATTTTCCTCGTGAAAAAACGCAGTGCTGTCTGGTGGTAAAACTTTGCTTCAAATTTCACTTTAGCTTCAAATTTTACGACATTTTGGGGTTTCACCGTGAAAACTCAGTATAATACCAGACTTTAAGAGACAGTAATTGAGTAAATATAAGCCCACATCTTTTTTACGTTTTCTTCAAATATAAATATTTTTTTTTTTTTTTTTTTTTTGACATTTATGCTGACCAGTTTTGTCATCTGAGTAGCAGTAGAGGGCGGTCTCAAAACTAGCCGACCCGACTTGACCGGACGTACTCGTATAGATGGTGCCAGTAGTTTTGAAAAAAAATATGAAAAGTGGCAGCTGTATAAAATATATGTTTCAAGTTTCAAGGTCCTACTATTATTTTTATTTGAGCTATCAAAAGTAAACGATCTCAGTGAATTTGTAAACATAAAAAAAATTGGTCACCGTTACGTAATACAACTTTTCCATTCGAAAATTCTTATCCCGACCAATATTAAAGCCGAGGTAGGACTGTAAAATACAATAATAATACGACTGTAAAATATTGGGTAGCAATACAGGACGTACGAGCTGCCAAGACGAATACCGTAGTGGTCGACCAATTCAGGTATCCACGCCAGACACGTTTAAGAAAATTCACAATATGGTATTGCATGATCGTGGACTGAAGGTGCATGAGCTAGCTGAAATGATAGGTATATCAAAAAGTGATATACATTGTATTTATTTATATATATTGAACGAAGATTTGAAGATGAGAAAGCTGTGCGCAAGATGTGTGTGGCACTTGCATTCAATAGAGCAAAAACAGGGTCGTAAAGATGCTTGAGTAGAGTGTTTGGCGATATTTTGCCGCAATAAAGACGAATTTTTCGTCGTTTTATAACCATGAATAAGATATGAGCCCACCACTTCACATCTGAGGCAAAGGAACCGTCAAAATAGTGGACTATAATGGGAGATTCGAGTTCACACCACCAGATCCAGTCGGCGATGGTCAAAAATAATAAATTAAAGTTAGAATTGCTCCCCCGGACAATTATCTATTCCCTATTCTGTATTGGTGGTAAAAAATTTACCAACAATGAAAAAGTGGCAGTTCATGGCGAATTTCAGAAGTTTGCAGTTCTTACTATAAATAGAGTATTGAAGTTATTGAATATCTCTAGAAAATGTGTATCGAACTAAAAGGAGGTTATGTTGAAAACTAAAGAAAAATTTTCCCAACTTTTTTGTGTCTTCTTTGTTAGGTCGGCTAGTTTTGGACTGCCCTCGTATAATTGTCACTTAGTGTAAAAAGTATTGTTCTTTTTACTTAAAGACGAAGATTGGCCATAAACATTTTAAAAACTTTCATTATAAAAATCTTGGATTATCTCTGTTATTTCTGTCTCTGTTATTCTGTTATTTCCATTTACCGTTATTTGTATTTTAATCGAGAAAACTCTTGATGTCTGTCGTTTGCCTTCATCCATACCACCATCTTTTCGACTATCGTCCTACAATCTCAATATTCCAGCTAAATAGAAGGGAAAATGCGTGGACTCACTGACAACTGGCATTGCTTATATTTATTGCTATTTTTCCTCCGCCTATATGCGCTGCACTATAAATACACTTTGAAAATACTATTTCTTAATCAACTGATATGATATAGACTCATAAACCGTAAACGAGATAAAGAACTAAACTCTATGGACGTTGACCGACAGTGCTAACTATACGTAAAGGTCAATGAGAATGCATAAAGTTAATTGCACAGATGTACAGAACAGCAATATTTACTTTTCAAAGATAATAAATTTTGAAATTAGTTTTTCGAGGCCATGGGAAAATATTGTGATGGTCAGTCACTGTTATTTCGAAAAGAGAAAATATTTGTTACAGGGATGTTATTTAACATTGATGTCCTGTCTGCATTTGCGAGTGCAATCAGCGGACTCTGGGAGAGAATTTGAAAAGGGCGGCGAGGGGAAAACAAATATATTTTTGCATAAAAATGGCATGGAAATAACATATTAAACAAATCAAGTTTACGGCGAAAATTTATGCCCTATAATCTTTCCTAGTAACCGCCACCCATCATACTATTTGGATATTCGACTTTAATATAACTTTGATTTCGGCTGCTGCTGCTGCTGCTGATAACGCACACACCCATTTGTGTGATTCTAACTTAAAATCAATAAAATCCTTTAATCACATCATAACACCCCTTGCTTCTCTAACCACGACTACGTTTTGGAAAGGAACCGTTCGTTTTTTTCACCCTATGACCGAGGCATCTTTTTCTGCCGTCTGTTTCATCAAAAAACTTACCATTCAAGTAGAAATTATTAAATTTGTGTGCCAGTAGAAGGAGCCGCGATAATTTAACATTTACATCGCCCGACGACATTGGTAACGTCTTGATATTTATTTCGGCTTTATCTGTGCAGAAAATAGTTGTTCCGTCTCTTCGGCAAATCGCCTTTTGTGCGTTTATATTAAACGTATATATAAATAAATGATTTGGTTTTTCTCTTAATTTTGTTGCTTTGATATCTTTGGAAAAATGCAATTTGTCTTGTGTGCCGTATTTTCTTTTACAATTCTAATAGAATTTTGTCATTTGTATTTGTTTATATATGTGTATTTGTTTTTTTTTTTTTTTTTGTCTAACAATTCCTATCGGAAAAAGATTCACGCTCCTCAATATTAACAACCAATCGCACGAAACGAACAAAATAAGAAAACTGATTAAAAGAGAAAGGCTAAAAAAACATATGTCAACATGATGAAAAATGTTAACTACGAACGTGTAGCCAGATTGTAGTTTACCATAGAGTTCTGCTGATATTACAGAGTCATATGTTTGCGCACAACTCTGTCGTAGGAGTGGTTTCTTAAAACGAATTCACATCCCGCTTAGGCACGTCGTTGGGTAATCAACTGATACGCTTTCAAATCAGATAATATAATTCCGCATCTTATAAGGCATTCCACTTCAGGATTTTCTACGTTGGGATGTTAAAAACGTTCAAAGTAGTCCTACTAAGGTGTTTCAATTTTGCATGACATTTGCAGTTTTTACAAAAACAGAAAGGATTCATTCACTTGTTGCGTAAACTTTGAAGAGCATCACTGTATTATAGGCAAAAACAGTTTCTATATTAATGCGTACAGAATTAATAATTAATCTCTGCGTGAACAGTACATGTGAATAATACATCATTTCATTGGTACGGACAGAGAAAAATTACAGACAGAGACCGCATTTGTCTCTGAAGAGAATTGTGTTACGCTAACTCAAGAATATAAAGTTGTATGCTTACGCACAATGGAACGTTAGTTGTTCAAATTTTATATATGTAAAATAGCAGGTGAGACTGTTTTCATATACATATAAGAAATTATATTACGATAATCGCTGACGGTGCATACTTAGCATAGGCGCGATTTTGTGCACCTGAAAATAAAACAATAATTATGTCATTTTCTGTATCAAAATCTTTTTCCAAAATGTCTGGGAAAACATTTTCCACTCAATAATAATCTTGGAAAATAATTGAGCCAGTGAAAAGAGATATCCACTCAAAAAGAATCTACTAAGAGACTTAAGTATATGGAATATGCCTTTTAAAAAAACTTTTGTAAATGCAAAAAACCCGTTATGGTGGGCACTTTCCATGCATAAATTTTCATGAAAGAAACTTTTGGGATATAAAAGTGTCATAAACGACTCTTTTCACATGAAAATGCCCCACGAAAAACACTTCTCACATAGATAAGTGTTATGAAAGACATTGTTTCAATTAGAAAAGCATCACAAAACATATTTCATATAGAAAAGTGTCATAAAACACGCCTTTCATATACAAGAAAGATCGATGGCCTCCCACTTTTCATATAAAACTTTTCAAGAATAAAGTTGGTGATACCTCTTGATAAAAGATGGTGATACCTCTTATAACGAAAAATGTAAAGTCTTCCGAATTGAAGAACTGCATTTTTGTAAAAACGAAATGGGTTTATATGAAATGGCCTGGACATATGCAAAAAAAAAAAAAACGAAATTGTCACTAGAATTGTGAATACGGCTTTACATTTCCATTCGATTTGTCGCAAATCAAATATTTCTGCAGAATTTCCTCAAGATGTATCGATATAAGGTGATGTTACCAGCGCAGCTAATTTTAATTTTTTTTTCTCTTAAATAATAGCAAAACTGATAACTTTCATTGTTAGCCTAATTTTTTTTTTGCTCACATGTGAGGAGTACCGCAAGAGTAACACATTTAAAATCGTGAAATTTGTGCCGCCAATTCTGGTTTCTTACTACAAATTACCTTTTTGCATGAAAACGCAATCCAAATTAATTAATTTTCACTAAAACCAGGGAATATTACAAAATATTGCAATTTTCTTTTACTCACTATTTGAAACACCGTCGGCTAACCTTGATTGTTTCGGTGCCAAAAACAAAAATAATATGCCTATTGTTGTTGCAAATCTGTATATGTAGACGGGAGTATAATGGCTTATATAAATTCATATTGATTTTACTATTGTCAAAATATATCGACGTTTTGGGTTGAAATCTAGAAATACTTGATTTGCTGCCCAGCAGAAACATTCGACCGCTGCAACCAAACTCCTCCGACTGTTTTTTAGTTTTTGCTGCATATTTTTTTGCGTTCTTTATCAGGCAACCCTGGCAAGAGCAGCATTTGACATTTCAGAGAAAAAACGAAGAACTTAAAGGCAGTGAAAGAAACCTCACGTGTAGATTGGCTCAATTTTTGCTAACAAATTTTGCGAAATAGTGTGAAAGTAAGCAAAGAAAGACTTCTAGAAGTTGCAAACAGCGTTCTCTGCCTGCCCTGGTAATATGAGTGACGACTATTTGAGTAAACCTTTGTCACTGACACCATCGCCGGGACGTAAGTACTGATGGAAAGGGTTTGATTGAGCGACAGCTTAGTTGCTCCCCCATTGTGTATTCATTGTTACATCATGCGATGCAAGTGAATAGGAACTGAAATAATTTCAAATTACTGTCTTATGTTTCCCCAATCTGTGTTGAAGTCGACGAATCAATGTCATCCCGTTCCTCAAACATCACATCAGCCTCGAAGACCTTTGGTGCGCCCATATCACCGTATTTGAATTATGACCCGCGGTTTTTGCAGCAAGCCCAGCCGGAATTCATATTTCCTGAGGGAGCAACAAAACAAAGAGGTCGTTTTGAATTGGCCTTTTCGCAGATAGGTTCATCGGTAATGGTAGGAGCTGCTATTGGAGGTGTGGCTGGTTTCTATAATGGTCTGAGGACAACAAAAGCTTTGCAACAAACGGGGAATTTGTGGAGGACACAGTGAGTCTAACATTAGCATGCTTGAGAGATTTCAAATGACTACTTTTTGTATTGTTAGAATGTTGAATCACGTTATGAAGCAAGGTTCGGGTACAGCAAACACATTAGGTACCTTGGCCGTAATGTACTCTGGCTTTGGCGTTCTCTTGCAGACTGTGCGAGGAGAGGATGATGATGTAAACACAGTGATTGCTGGCACAGCAACTGGACTTTTGTACAAATCGACAGGTTGGTTGTAGTGCAATTTTAGTTAAAAATGTTAACTTGGCACAAAGTTTGTATCAAACCGATGATGAGTTTGTCCAGGAACTACGTTTCTATGTGTAAAAATCTAGGGACAAGCTTAAGGCAAATTTGTTCAGATCCTTTTATAATGAAAAGTTCAAAATTTCGTGTATTTAAACGGGGTTTTCTCTCTTGGAGAATTCTATTCACTCTGTAACAGGAACCATTACTGAAACGAATTCTGAAAATAGTTTGCTTCTTCGTAGCTTCCGATCATACCTCTAAATGGTTTTAGTCTTGGTATCAAAACTATTCAGTTTTGAATGTTATTTCATACTTTAATCAAAAATGTACTGGTAACGTTTAGTTCTTGAACGCAAAGCGAAATTAAATGAGAAAATAGTTGCTGAAACTGTTTGGCTGGTACCGGACTCAGTATAAAATATAGTAAAAAGAAATTCATTAGTTATCCAATATATGCTCTTAGTAATCTGCATCTCGCGTTGTGAAAGTGCAATCGGGCTACGCCAAACGGCGTTAGAAAGATAAGATTTTGTATTAAACAAACTACAAAACAGTTTTGTAACTGCTGGACTCAGTATTGTTTGAGAGCGCTTTAAAGATGGACACAAGTAAAGAGAAAATACGCCATATTTTATGGGTTTTGGTCGATAAAGGTGAAAATGAAAGCCAGGCTGTTGAAAATGTGAATAGTGTTTGTGATCCTGACTGGTCCTGTAATTTTGATATCAAAAACGCACCATGCTCTGGAAGAACCATTCTGGATAATGTAGGTAGAATAGTGGAGATCGTCAAGTCGGGGTAAGCATTTTCAATTGACCAGTAGGTAAATATTGTACCAGAACCCGTTTGCAACCATTTCAATAAGGCAGAATACAAAAAAAGTTGCTTAGGTCACACGCGAGTTAATGCAGTAAAAAAAACGACAAAAGACCGATTTCTGTCTGCAGAACGCTGTTAAATTGCAGCAAAATCGGCTCATTTTTTAAGCGGATGGTGACTGGTGATAAAAAGTAAACCATTTATGGCAACGTCAAACGAAATCGATCGTCTATAAATGGTGGTCAAGCCAGGATTTACTTTCCTGATCATGGGTTTCTGCTGGGATTGACACGGAATTACATAGTATAAATTATTCTCCTTCGGCCTGTTCTGTTAACAATTCGGAAAAAACCAACCATCCGGACAACGCCAGGCCAAACACATTGAATGTAACTCACTAGAAGCTCCTGAAGTTTGGTTGGGAGGTTCTTATACGTCCATCCACCTTAGAGTTCGGACCAGGCACCAAGTGATTACCACCTGTTTCTGTTTATGGCGAATGATTTTGCGGGTGAAAATTTCGCATCAAGAGAAGATTGTGAAAATTAAACTTCAACAATATGTTGCGTATTTGACCTAAATGAATTCGTTCCAACTAAGCTAAATATTTTTATGTTTACAGTGATTTTAGATCTAGTAAATCTTATATGAATGTTAGGGAGCTGCGGTAGCAGGAACATATTTTAGCTTTCTCTCATTCGTCAGAAAACCGGTGAAATTATAATTATTATATCTTCTGCTTATCAGCTTAGGTAAGTATTGGTATTATTGAATAACAAAAAGACAGAAAAACAAGTTATTTGACTTATGACAATTATTTAAAGTTCATGGTTCATCATAAATAACATGATTGTGCTAACTTTTCTATGGGGTTCATATATAAAGTGTGCTGAAAGAAATCCATGTCATTGAAGTCTTTATTTAGCATAATTAAAGTGATCCAATTTAGGTTAAATATATACCGATTAGTTCGATAATTTGTTATCATTTTGGAGGTAATTCCATTATTCTTTCACAGGAACCCCCATTCATGTTAGCAAAAAACTGGGGCAATCGGTTTTCATGAGCTTCTCTTAAGGGGAATTTTTCAGCAGCAAAATCATTTGCCACCATACATATAGCAAAACGTACTAGCCCGGCCACCATTTGCGGATGTTCACCGCGATTCGACCAGGACTGTTTTCGCTTGATCCGCTTCAGAAACTCGTGTGGTACAAATACACGTTTTGCATCCAACCTTATACAAGTTTTTTTTAGTGCAATCTTTAGCTCTTGGGCAATCGAAACAGTGCTTACACGACGACCGGACTTGACAATTTTTATTATTCTATCTATATTTTCGACAACTAGCATTCCAGAGTGTGGTGCGTCTTTGACATCAAAATTACCGTAGCGGAATAGAAGAAATCAAAATTGTCCGTAATTTGCTGTTACAGTTTCGGGCCATAAAAACAGCCCGACTTGTGTTTTCGGCTTTATTAAGAAAATATGTAAAATATCAAGTGTTTTCTCTTTGCTGATGTCTATTCCGAGTAGTCTTGTGAGTAGAAAATTTTCTGTTTCTACCGCATAACCCATGCCATCTGTTGAAAAAAATAATGGATTTCTGACTATAGCTTATATATTGCCCCGTTAGGCATGACGCTAACTACAATGCAATCGAAGACGATTGTAACGAACTAAAAAGCATCGGGCATTTTAGTTTTTTTTTTTTAACGAAGTTCATTATAGCTATTTTTTCGATGGATAAAAATATATTTCTAATACATGTTAAACTTTTAATAGCATTGATTAAACATGTATGCGAGACAATTATCAGCCATATTTATAGCACCTTTCCTTTCAATCATCTTTAAAAGCATGTTAAAGAATTCGCTAGATAGGCTGTCACACTATCTAAATTCTGGTTTGGTATAAAATGGTTTTTTTTATTAAAAATTTTTTGTCAATCGAACTTTTCATGAAATTTATATTTAATTTGCAAATACTTTAAGCTCTAGTTCCGTATACGATATTTATTAACTGATGATGAATGATTTTCAAAGTGGTTTGAAATATTGAAAAATTGTCACAAAAAAACTAAACTTCGAGCTTAACTATGCGACGATACTTAAATATACAATTTTGCCTTTGTTCCCTGGAGAAGCCTTCGCTTCGGTCAGTATCCTCATACGAAGGTGTAGACTGTGTGTCTAAAAATATATCGCGTATAAGCTCAATGAACATGGGAAGATATCTCATGCAAAAGAATTTGTTTTTAAACGTTTTGTTTTAGCATGTGTATTTTTGTCTAAAAATAGTAGTATTTCCTTTCTATATACTATTGGACCAGCTAGTGCAAAAGATCCATTGTTTTTATGAAGACTTGATTATCAATCTATTTAAGGTAGTACCAAAACGCACTCTAATGTTACCAATTCGGCATTTTTTTATATCAAATTAAATCCTCATGAGTAACATTGGGCGTCACAGCATCAGCATCACTGTGAATACACTTTCTTTTTGTTAAGTTTATAATGTTAACAGTGCAATTCCTCAACGTTTATATTGTTATGTGCAATATACTGAAATGAAAAGCAAACTTCCTCCTACTTACTCCCTTCCATTAATCATTTCTATAATTGATTATTCTTTTCAGCTGGCTTGCGAAAATGTGCCATTGGCGGCGTTGTAGGTTTGGGCATTTCTGGTCTTTATTGTCTCTTCCAATTGGCTCGGGCGAATGCGGCTTCAAATGGTAATTCGAGTATGAAATTCCTTTAAGTATTTCTATTTCAAACTTGCCATGCTACGATCGTTTTTCTTTTCTAGGACATTAAGCAAATTATGTTTAAAGAAAAACAAACAAAAACAAAAAAACTAGCAAATCTTAAGGACTATGTCATTTATAAAATTCTTTTCCAAAACAAAGCCCTCTTATTACACCGTACTGCAAAACATCTGCTATAAAAAGTCGTAGAATCACTTTTAGTTTTTCATTAGGAATTAGTTTATACGATCATCTTCTAGTTGTGTACAAGATAGAGTACAGCCAGACAAAATAAGATACACTGAAACCTGCTATTGCAAAACAAATATTCAGGAAAATTCACTTATTTTAAGAAATTTCGAACGGCACGAAATTTTCATGTAACATTTTTTTTTTTTTGGTGTATATTTTATGTTACATTCATTTAAATATAAGTTACCTCTAAAATATACAATAAAACTTGTAAGAAGTTTTGTTATAACACTAAAATATTTTAAAATACATTGATAAAAAAAAAAACACAAAGAACAACTAAGATAACGGCTATTTGTTTAATTCTACCCCTAATCTAAAGTTTCAGATTATATGTCGAGCCCAGTATGTGTCACGCCATACAACAGTTTGAAATTAATTAAAATAAAAAAAAAAAATTGCGCTCAAAAATTACATTTAGTATTTTAATATTACCTTATAAGCTACAACTAATAATCAAAATTAAACAATCTAATATTACAAGCCATAAATAGAAGTTTTTCATCTTCGCCGTCTTCGTTTCTTGTGGCTAACCTACGTTCGGCGTACAGGAAACCCACATTACTAATGATTTCATTACAAGCTAGGGTCGTTGGTGGAGCTGTCATATATTTATATGCCAATTTACGAAGATATTCGTAGGGCGTTATATTCCAGTACTGGTAAATATTACCATTGCGTGCTATCAGGGGTTCTTTTAAATAGAAACTTAACTGCTGTTCGAATGCCAGGAAAACACTTTCATTAGAGTTGCTCTGAGTGAGGGTGGAGGTATCATGCTCCTCCCACAAATCGGAGGTGTTATGGAATTTAAAATTATTCGCAGGCAGCGTGTTGAAGGAGGGATTCATACCGTCCTCTTGCAAGTTCAGGGAAATTCTTAGGTTGTGTGTCATCTCGGCATGGCACGACGATACCTGACTTTCAGTTAAGTAACGCATTTTGAATCTTGGATCCAACAGTGTGGCGATTATAAGAAATGAAGATTGATGCACAAAAGCAAAGCTCTCGTTCAGTAGCGTCTTCACAGATTGTTTGAGATACGTCAAATCCTGGGGATCCGTCATTTTTGCCTCCAATTTTGCATTTATCATAGTGAGCAATGGGATGATCACAGACACACATGCCGCATTGGAATTTATATCCAGCCAAGCTTGGTAGAATACCCTCAATAGTAAAACCAAATGATTTACTTGTTGCCATTCATACGACGAAGGAAGCTGTAGATCGCTATATTGCTGTATGTACAATTCCAAGGCGGATTTGTTGTCATTCAATTGTTGCCACATTAGAAAAGTCGATGTCCAATTGTCTGCCATATCCATGACGAGTTTTTGATGCGGCAAACCACAACTTTCTTGGCATTCACTTAAATTCACCAATGCTGAGGGATTGCTCTCAAAATGATCGATAATACTGTGACACTTTCTTTTGAGAATTTCTATACTTTCATGCGAAAGTAGAGATTCCGATATTACATTTTCCAAGAGCTCTGCCGAACACTCTAGAGCATTGAACCACTCTGACTGGCGCTGACTGTCGCTGGCCTGCACCACATTCAAGTGCACCTTGTCTACAATGTTGAACTTACGCGTCAAATCCACAAGATCTAAGGAGGTAGCGACAGGTGTATCGCTTGGAGCTATTTGAAGTACTACCATGTGCTTCTGATTTTCGTGCAGAAAATGGCCAGTGACAGCATGCAGGCTGCATGATTTGGCGTAGTGCGACCATCGGGTTGTGGTAAGCGAAATCCACTCCGCTTGCTCCAGATTGGCCATTACCTTCTTCTTCACTGCTTCGTAAGTTTCAGGCATAAGGTTGATTCTGTAAAAGTCGCTTGATTTTGGAACATATTTGGAAGGTCTGGCCGGATCAGTCAGGTTTAAACGCTTGAAAGCTTCTCCTTCAACTATGCTAAATGGTAAAAGATCTACTACTATCAGATCCAAAATTGATCGGTCTATTCTTCTACTTAAGGCGATGTCGCCTGGTCTAAATATTGGTTTCTTCTGTTCGTGCAGAGTCAACGACATTTCGTCGCTGATGTGGGTAGCGCTCGCAATTTCCATAGCCGTTTCGTGCGTGTTCATTATCAATGGATCGTGGACAACAATTTCAATGTTGGTTGAGCTACTTTGATCCAAATCCTCAGACTCTGAATATTTGTCGACTTTTCTTTTGCGACCCGGCTTTTTGCGTTCCTTGGGTCCTTCCAAAGCTTCTTTGATTTCTTTGAGTCTCTTGCGTTTGGCCCGTCTCTTTAGATTAACATTCTGGTTCTTTTGAAGGACATATTCTTCCTCCAGTTTGCGAAAGGCTGCATATTCATGTGGATGCACCTTTTCCAAGTGTTTCTTAATGCTGCTCACTGTCTGATTCTTGGGCAATGTGCTGCCTAGCGACAATTGCTTCATGCAGACGATGCATGTCGCTGTGCTTTCATTGCGCCGAAAGTAATTCCACACAGGATTGCTATTTCCGGCCATGATCATCTGGATGTGTTTTTGCCAAAGTAAATTAGGTGCAAAGGGTTTGCTTATTGTAGTCCAGTATCGCAGCGGGATTGTCGCCCAATTCGAATTTCAATTAAACTTTTGCATTGTTTTGTTATTCTGGTAGGTCGGAGTCTACGTGTGTGGATGCATTTAATTGAGTTGTTCAGGTCAATTCTTGTTATTTTAACTACAATTCTTTTAGCGCAGCTAATATGAGAATTATTAAAATTTAACTTGTTATTGCGATACACAAAGATTTCTTTGAGAAAAGTTTCGTTTATTGCAATTTTAAAACAAAAATATAGCAATACGCGTATAAATTACTATTATAAACAAACGCATGGTTGTATGGAAAACGGAGGCTTACTGCAGATTTCGGAGGCGAAGAAAAAATAGCGGCGTCTATTTTGTACAGGCAGCAGTGCATAGTTCGAAGTCTGTTAGTCTAAGTTTGTGAATGAGTCGTCAATTCAGTCGACTTGTGTCAGCTGTATAAAACCTTTGCATTAGTTCGACGCCATGATTTCGACTATACATTTTAAATCTGCTAGCAAACAATTGCTTCGGTATTAATTACAGATATATATATATATATATATATATATGTATAAATAGAATAGGTCCTTGTCTTAAGTCTAGCTTAACACAATAAGCCAAAAATGAAAAGTAGCTTTAGGGGTGCAGAAAATATAAATTAAAATAAAGAATTGCGATCGACGCCTATTTACCCACTTACAGGCCTTAGGGTTTAAAAATAGGTGCTGATGGATCAACATAAACTTGTCAATGGTGCTGAAATGAAAGGAAATTTTGTATTCTGCTAGATAAGTTGAAGAATTTCTTAGTTAGTCCTGCCAGTCTTAAATGAAAGTTGAGGCAATATTATGTTCTTCATGAGCACTAAGATTTGTTTTGGTTTGTTTGAAGATTTATTTGTTTCCCGTTTCTTTTTTCACTGACAATCTACGCTCATAATATTTGACCATATGATTTTGTTGATTTTTTTTAGAAGAGTGTGCGTTACGGTTAGGAACTTTTGGTAGGGAAATAGATTTAAGCAATATAACTCAAGTTATTACTCATGTATAGTCCAACATGGACATTGAGTGAATAATAAATGAATTGGCATTGACATTGAAAATTATTTCGCGCTAGTAACGCTATTTTTTTTTAACAAAATTTTCGTCTTCAGCGTAATTTCCTAAAAAATTGGAAAAATTGCTTAATCTTTAAGCAATCTCTTTAAGCATCGGAGATATTAATATTTAAAGTTCAAGTTCTTATTTTGTAAAATACTCATAGATAGAATATCCGCTAAATTGTTCACTCCACATGAAAAATGGAGTTTATAAAAAATATTTTAAGCTGAATTTTTCCATAAGACAGTAACTATGTTTTTTGCCGTTAAAATTGTCTTAAGTGAAAACGCCAATCCTTTCTTAGTTGTTTGTTTCCAACACTGAAATCGGAATAACTTAAATTTTTACTTTACTATAATGTTTTCTATAACGTATTCGTAACCTTAGGAAACAAAAAGGTAATGGTAAGGAAAGACACAATTTAACAATTTTGCAGTACTATATTCTTTCTTCGCGGGAAAAATTTTACGTACTCTGCTCGAGAAAAATTTGCGACATTGCTAGTTTTTTTTAATTAGTTTTCAACACTGAAATCGTAACAACTTATATGTTTACGTCATAATATCTGTAACCATAAGAAAAAACATCTTTAAGATTCGTAAAAATAAACTCGTATCGATTGTATCGTTCTTTTTGTTTTAAGCACCTTGTGGCGAGTTCTCTTGTTATGTAATTTAATAATCTTCAAATTTTTAAGTTTTTTTTTAATCTTTTTTTATAAAATTACGATTTGAACAGACATAAATCTGATCATTGGCGATTGCGTTTTTTGGCCAAATGAACCTTTCAAAGAAAAGTAACCCTCAGCCCAAAAAATACGACTTTAATGGAGTTTAGATAACATCGAGTTTATTTCTTATTACAGATGTCGTTACTTAGACGTCTATTTGTGCCCAATCCCCAGTCTAAAGTTGGGTGGTGTTCACAAATTGTAGCAATTTTTTTTTAAATTACGTCATATCTGTAAATGAACAAATTCTGTATATTCGAAGCTGATTAATTTCGTATATTTTGCGAAAAATGTATTGTGCGAAAAGAAGTTATGAAGAAAAAAGTGAAAGTTAATTTCAACGAAATGGCGACTGCTGTGACGTAGTCGAAAAATTATTGTAAGAAAGCATCGCAATCAAAAAATTGTTTTAAAGGTGGGAATACACGACATGTATTTTACATATCGCATGTCACTTTTACATACCAAAAAATTATGCATGCCGTGTGGCCCCTGTTAAACATGCCATATGCACCATGCCATATGTAATACATATGGCAATTTTTGAAATAGAGCGTGCTCTATTTTTGTATGTAAACCGTATCGCCGTCAGCTGTTTTATTATAAAAATAAATTAAAATGAATAGACAAAACGCAAAAGTAAGTAATTTATTAACAGTATAAATAAAAGTATTAATGATTGCTTTTAAAAAAATGTTTTTTTGTATCGTAACAACATCAGCTGTTAATGACAATGTTATGTGGTTTACACATGTACCTTTGGACACATAAAATTGAACGCCGCGTTTTTTTCACAATTTTGACAGACATACGAAAAACAGACGGGTCAAAAAAGTGACATGCGATATGTAAAATACATGTCGTGTATTCCCACCTTAAGAAAATCAAACGATTTTTAAAATAATTTTTCAATTTGGGGAAAAAAAATGAAAATTTTAAGTATAATATCTCCGGTGTTTAGAAGGTGATCGGTACAAGAAATTTGACCTCTTGAAGGTTAAGCTCTCCCCAGTCAATCTAACACCAGGGAAGTTATATATATACAAGTATTACGTGAAGATAATATTCAATTAAAAAAAAGTACGTTAAAAAGTCAACAATTCAAAAATCGGTTCAAAAATCTTTAATGGGTTAATCTAAATATATTTGCCATTGTATAGTCGTTGTCGTTAATTTCAATAATGCCTATATGATCCAGATTCGATTGAAAATAAGGAACATAAATTATATCGTATATTTTAGTTCCAAGAAGCGTGGATTTGATGATGGAAAATTATTTGCGTTTGTCTTCAAATATAAAAAGTCTTTTTCATATTAAACTATGACTCTAATCCAAGCAATGCCCATAAAGTATGTTTAAACCGAAATTTCTTTTACGCTCCTCAAGCGAAAAAGGTCTATTTACTCTCTCTCAGTTAACGGTGATGGGTTCGTAACAAAGTAAAAGTGGGCGAAACTAATTCAAGAAGATACTAGTTCCAGCTAATTAACTACTAAAAAGGACCAGTTGTAATTTGATTTATTTATGCCATGGAAATTTCATTAGAAGTGCGTAAATTGCAGGTCAAATCATAATTTTGAAAGTGGTTATATCAAGTAGATAGACGAGGAACAAATCTAGTATGGATGAAACAGCTAGCATAATTAACAATGCATAATCAGCTTCAAAAATAAAGTTATGGGACAATGTATGTCCCAAACATAACATCGTGAATCAGTTTTACAGTGCAGCATAGTTCTTGTGGTAATTCCGAGTTAGTATTTTTCCGTTATACAGAGTGGGCCATATGAGTGTTGGCGGTTTAAGTCTTCAATTTTTCGGTAACGCGCGGCGCGGGGTGGCGGGGGGATATGTTGTTCGCTGCGCCGCTTCCTGGAAATTTAGTCGCCATGGAGCCGTACACGGGAGTGCAGCGTGCATTTTGTGTCCGAGCGTATTACGAAAACAATAAATCAGTGATTACTGCACGACGTTTGTATCGGCATGAACACGGTTTACACGATTTAAGTGAAGTTTCAGGCACCAATGTCAACACGTAAGAGAAGTCAGTCTTTGGATGTCAAAAGAACAACTTTACAACGAATTTTGCAACGTGATTTGCATTTGAAGGCTTATAAGATTCAGATAGTCCAAGAATTAAAACCCGATGATGCCAATAACCGCTGCTGAAAAATGTTTTTCCTGGAAAACTCATTTCGAAAAGGGGATCTCCACGTAGCCCCGATCTCTCTCCATGCGATTATTTTCTATGGGGCTACCTCAAATCGGTAGTCTACGAGAATAATCCGACCAATTATAGCAGTTGAAGAGGAACATTATTCAGGAAAGTAACAAAATACCGAGAGCAACTTTTGAACGAGTTTTCAAAATTTGCTACTTCGGTTCCGAGAGTGTCAAGCAGCCGAGGGAAGCCATTTGGACAACATTATTTTTAAGTCTTAAAAATTCCCATGCTTCTACTTTTTGAAAATACAAATGTATTTTTTTTTATGTTTCGTAGTTTTTTTTTAATTGAATATTTAAACCGCCAACACCCTTATGGTCCACCCTGTACATATAGTTTAAGCAACATTTTTAACTTGAGGATTTGCAGAACCTCATACTGTTTGATTTTTGTTGGTTGAGAGATGGGTTGGTTATTGAATCATTTGCTAAAATCAAACAACATTCTTTTATTGATTGTGTGATTACGATCAGAGGGTTAGTTCGTCGAAACAAATAAGCTTTCTTTTTGTCTTTGCTGACTCATTTTCAATGGTCTGGAAGGCTGCAGTAACATAAGCTTATCATAAGTTTAAGCCAATAACAATACCAAGACAGGTAGGAGTAGAGTCTCATGCAATTGGATTTTTGTTGGTCGAGGCATGGGTTGATTATTGTGATTGTGGGATTAACATATGTTGAAGGGGTCACATGACGGGCAATCTTCCTGTCCAAAACCTCGTTGGCAATAAAAAGGGCCAGTAAAATTGTTTATCTTTACTGAAGACTTTGTGTTAGTCAGTGTCATTGTACCAAAACGTATAAGATTCGAGGGATTATTAAACTCTGCCATGGCTTCATATAAGTTTTGCCGAATCTGGCTTTAAAAGATCAGTCATGTAATATAATTTTTGCAATTCTTATATTTTGAGATGTCTTTTACATTTAACTTGTTGTATGCAATAAATAAATTAAATTTGTGACTTCAATTAGAAGTTGAGAATGTAGTAAATATACGAGGGCAGACCCAAAACTAACCGACCCCACCGGACGTATAGATGGTGCCAGTAGTTTGAATAAAATTATTTTGGTGAGAAACCCGGTGTATTTATTTTATGCACTTTGAAATTTGCTTAATAGTGGCCAAAAGGCTTAAAATTACAAGACTGTTCAATAAATGAAAAATGTAATGAAAATGAAACATATGTTTTAAGTTTCCAGGTGCCACTTTGTTTAGTATTTGTATTTGAGCCATTAAAAGTAAACGATCTCAGTGAATTTGTAAATATGGAAAAAATGGGTCACCGTTATGTAATTCAATATTTCCATTTCAAAGGTCTTAGTCCAACTAATATTAAAGCCGAGCTAGATTCTACTCTGGGGAAGTATGCTCCTTCGCTTACTACTGTAAAATATTGGGTAGCAGAGTTTAAACGAGGCCGTATGAGCTGCTAAAACCAACACCGTTGTGGTAGACCAATTGAGATATTCACGCCAGAGAAAATCTACAAAATTGTATTGGATGATAGTCGGCTAGGTGAAATAATAGGCATTTCAAAAAGTGGTATACATTTGAAGATGAGAAAGCTGTGCGCAAGATGGGTGCCGCGCTTGAATTCAATAGAGAAAAAACAGCGTCGTAAAAAGGTTTCAGTAGACTGTTTGGCGATGTTTCACAGCAATAAAGTCGAATATTTGCATAAGACATCACATCTGAGACATAGGGACAGTCAAAGAATCGTGTCAAAAATAGGCGAATGAGGTTCCATCTACAGGCAAGGTCAAGAAAAATCATTAACGGCAATATTATGCAAATTTATTTTAGAGCTTAGGTGATTAAATTATGGAAAAAGGGCCGCATTAGAAAAAAAGTTTGAACTGCTTCATTACGCAGCTTATTCGTCAGATTTAGCTCCTGCGGACTATTTTCTATTTCCAAATTTGGAAAAATGGCTCATTGGTAACAATAAAGAGGTGGAGTCTGCGCTTGATGGATATTTTAAGGAGTTGTCAGTTTTTACCATAAACAGGGTATAGAAGCTATTGAATATCGCTGAAAAAAGTGTATCGAGCTAAAAGGAGATTATGTTGATTACGTCGACTAGTTTTGGGACTAACTTTGCATATCCAAAGAAAGAAAAAAAGCTGATAAATTAGAAAGTAGAAGTGAAAAGATCATCTATTTTCATACATATAGTTATAACTTTTATTGAAAAAGTCTGTCTTTAAAAATTATTTGTGATTTTTATTATATCGCTACGAAAATAATTAATATTTTTTAATTTTTATAAGATTTTTCCGCAAATAACAATTATTTTTGAAATTTATTACACGCTTATGTAGTATGTGAGTGTAATTTCTCTAAGTGTATATTCTAGAAAGATCATCATAACCGCTCCCAGAACATTCAAGTATGATATATGTAATCTCTTCCCTCTTTATCTGTGGGTGGGACTTTTCTTGAATTACGTTTACGACAATAAGTTATGTTTGTTCTTCTCATTCCTATTATATAGTTTATTGTTATCTCCTTTTCACCTGTTATGTAAATAAGAACATTCTAGAATTAAGTCTATGATATACAACACTATTCTGTAAATATGTTTGTCTTTGTTGCACCCACTATGTAAATATGTGTCCTCTCTGATATATTGTAGCATTTTGGAGAATAAGTAATTTTAGTATAAATAAAGCAACTTTGTATGTTTTTGGGAATTAATAAAGTTGACGTTAATGTGGAAATACGCTCCACGATACCAAACTAAGAATAAGAATTATTTTGGATTAGTATTTTTTCGGTTCTTCAACAAAATTTTTTGAAATAAAAATTAAAAGTAAAAATTAGTCAATGAATAAGCTCTTCCAATTCAAATCGAAAATGAAAGTCAGTCTAAAGCTTTTAATTTTTGCGATAAAATATAAAAATCACTTAAACAGTGATTTATGCAAGTTTATTCCAAATTAACTACGATAGTAGAGAGACAGCTACGATAAAGATTTCGCTGATATTTACGCTGTGAGACAGAAAAGCAATTTCTCTTAATTTATTGACCGCCATGGCGATTCTTAAAGCTTATACGATAAATAAATTCATATTCGTATACGGATTTAGATATCGGATTATGGTTAAATTTCATATTGATAACTGGAATAAGAGGGTGTTTTACTGGTATTTTGAGGAGTTACAACTTAGTCGCCCGTTGTTATGTCGAACTTTGAACTAAGCTTTGATCCTCAGCGTATATTGTGGTCATGGCTTGGGTGTCGAGAGGAAAAATTCGTTAAATGTGATGTATTTGGGACGACCTCTGGAGTAGTTTAATTACTATGTGAGAGATGGGAAATCACATATCTACTTGCAGCACTTGCATATCATTTTAACCGCATCAGACTCTACTCATCTAAGGAATAACTAAATATAGTTTTTCACGATAGAGTGAATGGTATCGAGACCTATGCGCTACACATAGATAATGTATTTTTGTATATCTGCTTATCTTTTCGTTCTGCCTGTGTTGTGGTGAATCTTAATTGAGCTGATTTATTGTTGAGCTGATATCAATCGTGTGTCTCAATTTTTGTTGATTCCCCAAAATATATTTCCGACCGGCAAATTGCACGCAAGTTGCCTGCGAATCGCACATTTTATTCGTCCACAACGAATTTGAGTGTATATAAATCCGTACCAACAAGTTATGCCTGTTTTTTCTTAATTTTTTGGTTTTAAGTTATTCTTCAAATCTTCTAGCGATATGTTGCAATCTTCTACTTATTTTTTTAATATCTAACGAGTTGACTTTAACCCTACTTTTCCAAAGCCTTTTCTGCCCCAAATATGATGTCGCTGGCTTCAATATTACGCATAGAAAAAGGTAAATATCTTCCCCATATTCTGCCATTTTTTAATTAGAGTAATTCGCTTCATCATAAATTTGTTTTATTTCCATGAACAATAATGCCGAATAAGGTGAAACATATTTAATTTATGGGTTTAAAAAATAAACTTTCTTCAGAGATTTTTATATTTTATCGAGAAGAATTTAAGTTTCAGTTTTATCGAGAAGAATTTAAGTTTCAGACTGATCTTTATTTCTTATGTGATAAAATAAAACTGGTTCAACGATTTAAATTTCTAAAAATCATAAATGAGAGTTATTCGAAAATTTAAAAAAAAACAAACATCAAAAATGATTCTTATGTTTGGATAGATAAAATATAAATAAAAAACAGCTTTTATTTCTAAGTGATTTAATAAAAATTAAAAAAAAAATAAAAAACAAATGTTTATAGCAAAATTAGATAGATAAGGTTGTAACTAATGTTTCTTTTGCAATTTCCACAACACTCGCTTTTTAGATTTCACAATATAGGTTTAAACAAAATATATTACAACATTTTGTTAGAATCGCACATTTCTTTCACTTTGGTTTTCTTAAACCGAAATTTCCATTAATAATAAGTATTTTCGTTTCGTCATTTTAAGAATTAAATATTTGTTACATCATGCCCATGTAATTTACACAACACTCGCTATAGGTTTCAACAAAATATTTTATAACATTTTGTTAAAATCGATTATAGTATAAACTGAATCTTTATCAAATTATTTGATAATATTGGTACAGTATTAGTCTGTTTTCTGCTTCCTATGCCATCGTTATTGTCTCTCGGTGATGATTTCTAGTGCAATAGTGCAACTAATATTCGATAGGTGGTGTTTAGATCATGACTTACACATGGGATACAAACGCCTCCATAGCGAAACGTACACGCTCCAAACATCTTTTCCTTAATTTCACTGGATTACCAACAAAATTCCAAATTGACGAAGTGCCGGAAACTTCCAAAAATATACAACAGATATTAAATTTCAACATTGCATTTTTAATATATAATTTTTCTTTAAATATAAATACAAAATTTTCGCTGTATAATAATTTTCTTACGTATTTCATTACAATAAAATCCCTAAATGCAATAAACTACCATCTACACTACGAATTAGAACAAGTAACAGCAATTATATCCCATTTACATTGACGCAATTTTTCTAAACATGAATTTTAACAGACACCTTAAGTCCGCCGATCTTAATAATCCAAGCCATCCGAATCGGAACCAGTTAAAGCCAATACCTTAACGCCAGACTTCTCGTCTAGTATGTTGTTGGCAGGAGCCTCACAGCTGGTGTCCATGGTAGAGCAGGTGTGACAATGACAGCTAACGGCTTCCAGATATTCATAACGACGCGCAACCTCTTCGGCATCAGGATGACAATTGCGCAAAACTGCTACAGCGGGTTGGCGTGTCGCATGGACACAAACGGGATGGAAGGAACGCTTATAGGGGAACTTCCAATCGGAGATTTCACTGGAATCACAACGACCCCAACATGCTGCCACACTCACATAATCCCAACACTCACGTCCCTTGGAATCGGCCTGGGTGACGCGATACGTGTACAGTCTACGATGACAGCCCAAGGGAGCAGCAGTGGGACTACTGGTGATGGGCTGTACGTCCAAAACCTGAGCCAATGTACTCGAACATAGCGCAATGAAAAAGAAACTGCAAAAAAAAAAAAAACAAAAGGATTAGTTATGCGGAATGGGTTTGAATCCTTTTTGTAATTACATTTGTAGACTACGCATATCCGTAAGGTAGGTAATGGGATATTTGGAGTGCAGCACAAGTCCTCCGTACAACGTTTGCCAATGGAATGACTTGTTGCTTATACAGCGTCAGAGTTTATATACCAAAAGTCCTGCTGCTTTACAAGTGGATGTGTGTGAAAGGGCTCGTTTAAATCGTCATACTACTCTCTTTCGGAAGGATGCGGTTGGTGGTGGGTGCTTTCAATTGTATTTGTTTTCAATGAATATTTAAGATGGATGGATACACTCGTAGATGGTAGATATTTGAAGTTTTAGTTCGGTTAAATGTTTATGTTTGAACTCGCCGAACATGTTTTTCTTTCTATTTGTTGCATAAAAAAAGGAAATAAAAATGAATATTAAATGTAATTGCCCCAAAAGAAAGTATAAGTCAACGATGCTCCGGCTATTTTTTTATTTTATTTTTAATAATTTCGTTTTTCGAAGTACAAAAGGCCGATTTCTTATTGCTTGTCTAAACAACGAGTTTGTTATGATTTGGTGAGTATTTTTAGAAATACAACACGAATCAGGTGGAAATTTAAAATTTTTTTAAATTTTTTTACATTGGATAAGTTGCTATACCTTCACCCGGAGGTGGTTTAATACGACCAAAAATGTAAAACCCGTTTAAAGTGTTCAGTTTCTTTTGACAAAGTATTTCAGGTTTTTTTTTTTTTAAAGACGATTGAACAGTGTCCGTCTATTGGCTGGCTGGTGGATACGATAATTTCTTAAAACACAGCTTAATATTTTGCCAAACTGTAGTCGAAGATTGTAAATGCGCTACATCGGCCCGCCCCTTCTGGTGCTTCCCCTTGGCTGTGCCACCCCAGCATCCCTCTTGCTACGCGTTTGCCGATTTGACTCAATAAATTTATGGGTTGATATCGACCTAACATATATCCGTGCTATATGGAGGGAGACCAAGGTGACCTTTATTCCCAAAGCCAGCAAAACCTGCCATATGGGACCAAAATATTTTAGGACGAGCACAGACCGAAAGTATACTTTGGTAGCCTTTCTAGGATATAGAAGGGGCGTTTAATAACGTTTCTCCTGATAAAATAGTCGCAGCACTATCAAACCTTGGTGTAGACGTCAGTATTAGGAGCCTAGTGCACGATCTTCTTACGAAGATACATATCGGGGCTAAATTAGGATCGTCGGACCTTTGCGGATTTGTCAGTAGGGGAACACCCTAAGGTGGTGTTCTATCCTCTCTACTGTGGAACCTCGCTCTGAACAGTATTCTGTTCTCTTTAGAGAAGGCTGGTGTCAAGGTGGTCGCATACGCAGACGATGGCGGCAATGGCATTTAGGGGGAAGTTTACGGAAGCACTCAGGGACATCCTCCAAAGGACCCTTCTCTCTGCAGCGAAGTGGGCGGAGGAAAACGGTCTCGGAGTAAATCCAAACGAGAACGAAATGGTTCTGTTCACCAGGAGATGCAATATTCCTCCTGTTGATCCTATCTCTCTGGAAGTTACTGAAATTCCTTTCGCGGACTGTGCAAAATAGCTTGATGTGTTATTGGACAAGAAGCTGAATTTCACACTCAACATTCTGGACAGGGCAAAAAAGGCCATAGTGGCACTATATGCGTGCACGAAGGCAATAGGTAAATAATGGAGATGAAGGCCTCTCATTTTTCGCCGTTTGCATACCGCAGTAGTAAGACCGATAATGTTGTATGGAATTGTCGTCTGGTGGAGGGTTCTTGAGAAGTTCACATACTGTAGGAAACTGGACAAGGTCCAAGGATGGCTCGTCCGTGCATCACAGGTGCTCTCCGCACCACCCCATCCGGTGCACTAAATGTAATTTCCCATTTACTGCCCCTGCACATAATTAGTATGCAGACTAATGAGTCTACTGCAGTAAGATAAAGAGAGATGTCACAGTGGTCAAACAATGGTTACGGTCATAGTGTAATCCTTAACATGGTTCCTGACATAACAGCCACTGTTGACTACACTCTGGCTGAACCATTTTTCGACAAGAAGTATCATATGCTTACAGCCGATAGAGATACCTGGAAATGTAGAACTCCTGGTACAAGACTGTATGTCGACTTCTATACTGACAGCTCAAAATTAAATGATCAGGTAGGTTTTGGGGTAAACTCCAAAGACCTAGGGCTAAGCATAGCAAGAAGGCTACCTAATCACTGCAGTGTTTATCAGGCTGAAATTTTGGCCATTACGGAAGTGGCAGAATGGCTGAGATATAACGTCCTCATCGCGGTGGGGATTAACATATTCTCTGGCTGTTAAGTTGCCATTAAATCCCTGGATTCTGTCTTCCTGAAATCATCATCAGCCCTGAACTGCCGCAGATATCCGGGTACCGGGACATACCAGGAGACTGTAGACCAAACGAGTTGGCAAGACTAGGGACAACCTTACAGACTCCAGCCAAGTTGGAGTCCGTGTGCCCGCCTCTGGCCATTTGCATGCTCCTACTGCGAAATAGAGCATGTTTAGTTGCAAATGGTGGGTGGAAGTCTGTCCGAAATTGTAATCAATCCAGATAGATGTGGCCTTTGAAACGTTCACACATACTGCTGTCGATATTAAAACCGGACGTCTCATTGCTTGTATCCGCCATGACGGGACACTGTCTGATTGGAAGACATACAGTGAGATTGAGAGTTGCGATTAGTGACTTCTGCAGGAGCTGTGGGAAGGATGAAGAAGAGGAGGAGTCAATAGAACATCTTCTCTGCAATTGCCCCGCCCTGGCGAACAGTCGGGTTTCAACACTGGGCTCTTATTTCCTTAGGGAGCTAGGAGATCTGGTATAGATATTGTCCGACTTAAGGGCTTCTTGAGGCACTCAGGATGGTTCAAAGTGGGAAACTAGGGACTTCTATATCTCTAGTTTCTCTGTTATCACAATGGACTATACGGTCTAAGTGAGTATGTCTATTCACACTGCCACACTGACCTAACCTAACTTAACCTACTTATGCTACTAGCGATTGAAATATGCTTTAGCAAAACAATGGGTGATGATACTCTCCTTTAGAAAATCTTTTTTATCGGCCAAAGTAAGGAACGATTTCCACCAGAAAATTAAAGGGTATATTGTTATCTATCAAGAAATTGTACCATATTATTTTAAGTTATGATCGTAAAAAAGGTCAGTGACTTCGCCTGTACAACATCCAGATCTAGACCTACATATTTCATAAACCATTGGAGATATTATGAGATTTATTACATATGTTACTGATGGGGTCAGATAGAGATACTGAGGGGCTTTGTAAAAAGACTATTCAGGTACTGAATTTTATACAATTTTGGCGACGTGGACGATCGCCACTAAAAATTAAATATTAGTAATCACTAGATTACCTTTATCTTATTACCTTTCTTAAAAATGTTAGTCGCCGAATATATAGCAACCAGATCGAGACAATCATATTTCATAAACTACTGGAGATAATATGAAATTTGCGACTGATGGGATCAGATAGAGAGACTGAGCAGACGGTTCATGGACTGAATTTTATAAAATTTGGGTGATGCTAAAATAAGAGACGAGCGCCACTAAAAATTAAATATTATATTACCACATGGTTAAATTATAAAATAGGGAGCAACTACAAGTTGCACATTAACAACACATGTTTTGTTTTTGTTAATTGCTATTTATTTAAGATTTTGTATCAAAAATTGTTACACTTGTTGGTTAATACATTAGGCAGTATAAAAAATATCCATTAAATTTCGAATTTCTTGTGGTTGCTTATAAGTAATTTGTTTAAAATTGTTTCAATTGTTTTTATGTATTTTAGAATTTATAAATTTTAGACAAAAAATAAAATTAAAAACAGCAAATTTGGTTGGCGAAATTTAGTCTATTAACTTGTTTTTTTTTTCTAAGTAACACGTTTTCCTTTCTTTGTGCACTCGGTTTTATATAGAATTGATATTTACTAGAATTTATGTAAATGTTGTTAGATATTTTTTTTAATATTTTCAAGAGAACTTTCTTCTTTAGTCTTCTTACGAACTGAATTAAATTGTTAATTTTTTGAGTTAATCGAAGCATAAGATTGGCATTTTAGATACTTTGATAAGTATTGTTTTTGTTCAAGCATCTCCTTCTATTGGATATTAATCGCAAATAGGATCAATTAATAACTTTTTTTTGGATGCTTTACCAAAATGTTTTGTGAGTTCTTTAAAGTTATTTCTCTTGAATCCCTTGAAATTTTAGTCGTCCACATTGTTTATATTTTCATTCTTTGTCAGTGGTATACTTGGATTAATAATTTGAGGTTTATGTTCTTTTCGTGATAGAGTTTCTTTGATGACTAAAATTGTGCCAGAATTTTCGGTTAATACTCGTTTTGAAAGGTCTGCAGTTTTCTTTCAAAATGACGGTTATTCCGACATTGAAATTTTTTATGTTATATTTAACTAAATTAAATTTTGTATCATAATTCGAAAAGTAGGCCCCTTTTTGTATGTTTTCGAATTCGGAAGATGGCTCGCTTTTTTTACCTTCTTTTGCGCTCGTTTGGACTTAAGACATGATCTTTTCCTTATTTGAACATGTGATTTGAATGTTTTCAGATCCTGATTTTCACATTGTTTATAAGTTTTTTTTTTAAGTATAATAAGACCCATTTAATGATTAAAAGTATACTGGAATTTTCGATCAGAATCTATTTTGAAACTCTGAAGTTCTATTTTAAATTGTAGATATTTTTTCATACAATTATTGTCTGTAACTGTTAGGCTTCACATAAACGTCTTGTTAGGTTATCGATAACCAGACATTACGGTTTTTTTAATATGTATTATATTATAATATTTATATATATTATTTACATATATTATTTATTTATATTATTTATATATATTATTGATATATTTTACATATTTTATTTTATATTATTTTATATTATTCTATTGCTATTGGTTTCAGATTTCCACTGGCTTTTCATAGATTATTCACTGTTCGATTTCGAAAAATATCCCGTTTTGCTTCATTCGTACTGTTCTGTGTTTGCCATAAAAGTAAACGTTCAATTAAATCAACTTAGTCGAAAAGTCATGTCATCATTACAAGATTTCGAATTTCTTTTTAATTAAACGTTTTTATATATCCAATATATTGCTTCCTTTTATATCTGTTCTTGTTCGAAAATTTTCTTTCGATTATATAGCGATGTTTAAATGCTTGGTTTATCCACAATTTGTATTTTAGTTAAATTTTCTTTAATTCAAAGTTAACTGAACTGCCAAATATCATTGATCCATCATTTATCATCCATCATCATCATCCATTATCACTTATCCTGAATCTTTTCTCTTGTTAAATATTTTCGGAATCTGAATATTGCATACATTATATAATTTCAAATCTATCATACGACATATTTTAACAATAAATGAGCCCGTTTTGATAATCAGTCAGTTTCTCGGGTCAAATTATGTATGCTTATAAAGTTAGGGCTTCTTTTCTTATCCCATTTTCAGCATTTTCGATAAGGATCTGTTTTAATCTTCTAAATTTTTCTTTCAAGTTCCAGATTTTTCTCAATATGCTATTTATTGTTAATGATTATTTGAATACGTAAATGTTTATTCGGTCTTAGTAGATGTTTCTTAACATGAGGATATTTACTCTTGAATATATATCGCTTCTTAAAAACAAATTTTAGTTTATCCTCAGCATTTCAAATTTTTTCGTATTCGAAAAACATTTAATTTTCTTCGCTTTTTGCCTTCGGGGTTTAAGTTAACCGTCGTCATTCTTTTTTATTTGACCTCGATGAGATTAAGGGTTTCTTGTTTCTTTAAAAACCAAATATATTGCTTTCTTTTAAAATTATATTTGTTCGATCTATCGACTCTATCGAATATATTGCAATGTTTTACTGAGCCTCTGGTTTGCACCCAATTCAAATTTCAGACACATTTTCTTTAAGCTTAAGATGGGTTGAATCATCAAATATCATTGATCCACTATCAGATTTTTTCAGTGTAAGGTTAAGATTTTTCGTTTTAAATTTTCATTCTTCGCTTCCAATTATTTCAGAAACTGAAATTTGTATACTTTACAGAGCATGTTTTTACCTGCAAATGATGTTATGAGCCTGTTTTCATAATGCTAGTTTCTTTGGCCGCATTGTATGCTAATAAATTTGGGTATTCTCTTTTCACTTTCCGAAATTTTGATTAGAATTTGTTATAAAACACTGGCGTTTTCACTTAGATGTTAAATATTTCTCAATACGTAATGAAATGCCTGTGATTATTTGAGTTTCTAAATGTTTGTTGGGCGATATTACGTTGTCCTTGACACATGATTACGTTTTCCCGATTACATATTGGTTTCAAAATTACTTTTGGTTTATCTCCCAGCCGTTTCAGATCCAGGTTGTTTTTTGTCTTTTTATAAGTTGTTTGAAATGGAATATACGAGTATAGTATCCTTTTAGCTCCATATTTTATCGAAATTTTGTCTTATACTATTTAGCGGTACTTAAACTGTCTTTTTTCATTTATCCCCAACTTGTAATTTTGTTCATAATCCATTTCGAAAAATGTACAGTTCTCCTAGTCATCATATGTCTTATAACTGCTTATAAAGCTTAAATGTTTTCAGAACTTGAATTTTGTAACCCTCTTTGTATCTTTGTATCTCTCTTGTTCATCAATCCGATCACCATTTTATATTCTCTCTTATGCTTAAGCTATTAAGTTTAAGTCAATTTGTATTTCAATTCAATTTCAATGTGTTGTCTAGTCTCTTTTTCGAATTTCGAATGATCAAAATATTTATATTCGAAACGTACTATTT
Organism: Philornis downsi; assembly: GCA_019455685.1. Classification (NCBI taxonomy): domain Eukaryota; kingdom Metazoa; phylum Arthropoda; class Insecta; order Diptera; family Muscidae; genus Philornis; species Philornis downsi. The sequence continues at coordinate 282,173 of JAHXMU010000011.1, forward strand.
CAATTAACATCGTCATTGGCATGGACCGAATTTATGTGTTCTCTCACGTTAAGCTGTTCTTTACTCTAAGAGGCAATCAGTTTGAAAAGAATGTTTGGCATCTGCTTCAAATTTCATGCTGACATTCAAAACTTTGTGGTCGAAATTATAGTATTGATCAACGTTCAGATTGACATTGACCGCATCTGTTATTTGTTCTATGTGTCAGTTAGTCTCTCCTAAGAGTTTCGTATTGAGACCCAAATCCTTGTACTTTACATTTTGATTAAAAGAGATTTCGGTTGGCGTTATCATTGGAATTGCACGCATTTAAATGCTCTTCCATATTATGCTGTTCTTAGTTCTATAAGTCAATCAATTTGAAAATGAAGTTTAATATGCCTTTCGAATTTCATATTGGGTTCTAATTTTATATCGAGATCCAAATCCTTGCGCTCTAGATTTTGATTAACAATGTCATTGATATCAATCAGTTTCAAAGTGTGATTTAGCCTCTGCTTCGTATTTCATATTTAGATCCACTTATGCTCGAAACTTAAGATTTCGGTTAACGTCACCATTGACATCATTGACCGCATTTAAATATTCTTCCATATTATGCTGTTCTTGGTTCTATAAACTAATTAGATGGGGAATGGAATTTAAGACGTCTTTCGAATTTCGTATTGGGATCTAAATGTGCTCCCACTTATAGTCGTCAGCTTTGATTTGTAGCAATGTCATCACTGGCATCGACTGGCATTTAGATGTTCTTCCATGTTTTTGACTAGACTTTACGGATATTCAGTATGGAAATGATGTTACGTATTTCGTGCTGAAACCTAAATTGGTGTGCTGTCGAAATCCAAGATTTTGACTATCATTAAAATTGGAAGTGACTGCCTTTGAATGTTCTTTCATGTTAAGCTGTTATTTGTTCTTTAAATCAACCAGTTTTAAATTATTATTTAGCACCTCCTTTCAATTTTATATTCGGATACAAATCGTTGTGCCTTTAACTCTTTCACATTGAGCAGTTTTTTGTTTTACGGCTCCAAATGTTTGAAAACGTAGTTTAATTTCTCCTACGTATTTCATGTTGAGACCCAAATCGTTGTGCTCTTACTTGGGTTCGATACCTGCGGTTTTGATCAATATTACCATTGGCATTACCCGCATTTAAGGCCTGCAGTCCTCCTCTTCCTGCCTGAGATTGCGAGCCCGCACCTTGCTGCGCTGTATTCGCATCATCATCTTCATCGATATCCTCATCCTCGTTAGGTGAATCATATTCATCCAACACTGCTATATCTGGGACATCCGCAGCAACATTGGATGTTGTAATTTCTCTTGTCATAGCATTAGCCAGCAGACGTTGCCTTCGCTCTTCCATTAAGCGATCACGTTCCTTGTGTATGTAATCTCTTTTGTTGGGCAGTCCCGCTACATTATTCGCCGTCAGAGCGGAACGTATGACATTCATATCGGTGGCCTCCATCCATTCATCCGTTTCGGCTACATAACATTCCGTATGCGAAATGGTGGAAACACCATTGAAACCCCCAATGGCGAATATCATGTCATCGATGATTTCCAGGCCAAAATTACTGCGTGAATGATTCATTTCTCTTATAAATGACCACGTTTGAGTGTCGGGATCATAACGTTCGCCCGTTGAGAGACGGGCTGTGCCATTGAATCCGCCTATAACATAGACTTGACCGCGAAAGGCCACACAGGAGACACCAGAGCGACGCTGATTCATATTGGGTATGCGCGTCCAGGCATTGGTGATGGGATCAAAGTACTCAGCACTGTCCAGACATTCTTGACCATTAAAGCCACCTACCTCATACCGTAAGCAAGAGAAACACACAATTAATCCTATTTTCTGCTGTCGGCCTCAATATCCGTATGCGTCTTACCCGTGGCATAAATTTTCCCCTTTAGTGTGCAAGCACTTGCGTCAGATCTTTGCATATTCATGGGCGTTATAATGGACCATTGATTCGTCTTGGGATTATAGCGTTCCACAGTATTAAGACGGTTGTGCCCATCATAGCCTCCAATGGCATAAATGAGGCCATTGTATTCGGTCACACTAACGTAGCAACGACGACAGTGCATGGGAGCAATCTACGTCAGCAAATGGGCTGAATTACACAAATTTGCATTTCATAGCTCAGCTGCCACTTACCTCTTTCCATGTCTTTTTGATGGCAT
>JAHXMU010000011.1:324374-379755 GCA_019455685.1 Philornis downsi
TGAGTCAGTTGATATATTTCTATAGAAAATGCATATCTTACTACAGGCTTCTTCGAAATGTATGTTTCTCAATACAGTTTTCTAAAAATAGTTTTTCAATAAAAATATTTTTTTATTGAAAATTTGTGTTGCATGACTCCTTTTTATGGAAAATGTGTGGCTTAAGAATATTTCCTATTGAAAATGTATATCTCAAAATAGTTTTACATAGAAAATATGTGTCTCAACATAATTTTATATAGAAAAAGTATTCCGCCATTAAAATTTTCTATGGAAAATGTGTTCCACTTACAATCTTCCGCAGGGAATGTAACATGCTCGACCAGTTTGTGTAAAATATGTCGAGTGAGAATTTTGTATAGAAAATATCCCTCATGATAATTTTCTGTAGAAAATATGCCCCGCATGAAAATGTTCTTTAGAAACTTATGATAATTTTCTACAGTATTTTGTGTGGTCTAACGGCTTTGGTTAATCTTAATCGTAGTATCACAATAAAATTCAGAAGCATTTTCAGAAAAGGTTGCCGCCTCTAAATATATTTGTCATCATTTTTGCGTCACTTTAGGTAACGTCTATTATTTTCATTATTTCATGTGGACCAATCTATAGCAAATTTCGAAAATAGTAGATTACAGCGATTTATGTGAAGGGCATAGCCCAGTATGAGCCTAATTTGGATGTTAAAAAATGTTTTATTTTCATGATCGGACGCTCCGTTTTCGAGTTATAGTTAGTTAGTCGGGATTAATACCGCTTATATCATATATACGAGAATTGTTAATAAAATAAGCTGAATTTTCATTTTTCTCAAAGAATATTTATTTATTCATCAATTTCTATTTTATCTCCTTCAAAGTAGTCCCCTTCAGATATAATACACTTTTTGGTATGTCCTTGTGCTCTCTCAGCAATTCGGTTTTTATCTCCTCAATTGTCGCAAAACGCTGTCTTTTCATAGGTGTCTTCAATCTTGGGAATAGGAAAAAGTCGCAGGGGCCAAATCTGGTGAATGCGGTAACTGAGGCATGATAACGGTGTTGTTGTTGGCCAAATAATCTCTCACAAGCAAAGATGAATGAGCAGGTGCATAATCATGATGCAAAAGCCATGAATTTTTTTTTCCATAATTCCGGCCGTTTTTTCGTATTGCTTCACGCAAACGGCGCATAGTTTCAAGGTAATACTCCTTATTTACCGTACGATCTTGTGGTTAGAACTCCTGATGCACTACGTCATGGTAATCGAAGAAAATAGTGAGCAAAACCTTGACATTTAATCGAACTTGGCGGGCTTTTTTTTGGTCTTGTCTCTTCTGGATTCTGCCATTGGGACGACTGAGCTTTGTTTCGATGTCATAACCATATACCCATGATTCGTCACCAGTTATGATCCTTTTAAGCAAATCTGGATCATCGTTGACTACATTCAACAATTCCTGAGCGATGTTTATGCGACGTTGCTTTTTTTCAGCAATTTTGGAACGAACTTCGCTGCCACACGCTTCATGTCCAAAATTTCCGAAAAGATTGCTTGGCATGAGCCAATCGATATGTCGACATCCTCAGCAACTTCTCTAATTGCTGAGGATGATTCGACGATTCTCCATAACAATTTTCTTCACTTTCTCAACATTTTCAACGGAGCGAGCGTCGTCATTCACATCTTCTCGACCTTCTGTGAAAAGCTTGTACCACTTGTAACCATATTTTTTTGACTCAGAGTACTCGCACCGTATGCCGCCACCAACATTTCAAGTGTTTTTGAGCACTTAATTCCATGTCTTACACAAAATTTGATGCAACTTCTTTGATCCATTTTTTTCGATATCAGAAATTCGTTGAACAGGCAAACCACTTGTCTTATTTATTTCTCTTACAAACAAACTAAACATGTTATATGGATAAAACCTTCAACACATCTTCAAAACTAGCGTCATAACATAAAAAACAAAAAAATAGTAATCGCAAGTCGAATGTACGTAGCCCGCGAAATTGGAAATTTTTTTTTAAATGCAACTTTATTATAAAAACATGTTTATAAATGATTCATTGAAAAAATCACCTTTAAAGCAACGGAACCAAACTCGACATTTTGTTTCACTTAAAGCAGCATCTTCGTAAATGTTTTGAAGTTTTCGATGAGCTTCTGGCGCCGTTTTCTTCGATTGAAAGAAGAAAATCAATACTTTCCGCATATGAAGATTATTTGACACAAAATCATACATATTCGCATAACCAAAAGAATATGACGTCAAAAGGATATCACTATTCTGTCAAGATGGTATGTTTACTATAGGTACATGCGTAAGCTTGGCTCATGACGTTTAGGTTATGGCAGAATCGACTAGCATTTACAACTGGCGCCATCTACTGTCAAACAGCGGGAACTTAGTTACGCAACTATACCAAATTGAAGTACTACATCTAATGAATTATTAAAGGTATACAAGAGAGAAAAACCTAAGATGGGATAAAAAGTGGGCTTTGCCCACATTGAAATTCTCTTATGGTGGCTTCGACCAATTATCATTAAGATTGGGAAAAAGGGCGTAGTACCACCCATACAATTTACAAATTTTATTAAGCATGTCTCATTAACTGTTAAAGGTTTAAATATGAGTCTGTTGCTGTAGCACCCAAACAGCACATTAACGGTGTTGTGAATGGTCAGGCGGCTTCATCTGCTTCGTGAGTTGGACTTTATATCGATGGAGGTGCAAATTCAAATGCAAAATTCTACATAATGAGCCGTAAGATAGGACTAATAACTGAGAACACTGTAGAATTATGATCGATAAGATCAAACGCTTTTGACAAATCATAAAAAAACTCCAGCCACACCCCTATACCCGTCATCCAACGACTTACATATGAAATTGTGCACATTAACGGTTTACCACGCAATTCATAGGACTCTACAATCTATTGTGCCCATGTAAAAGTACGTGGGGTGATGTTATATCTAAGTCATTTCATCTAACTGAAATTGTTGTCCTGGTTTCCATTAAAATTATTGTACGAGGTGTGATAAAAAAATAACCGTTATTTTCAAATTTCGTAAGTTACGTATGTTCGATTTTCGCATTTTTTTCTGTTATGTTGGTACACATGTCTGCTATATATATTGACAATATCAGCCATTTTGGATTGTCAGTTTGTTTTTGGCAGATAAAAAGGTTAGTCGTGTTTTGGTGTGCTCTTCGATTTTTTACTATTCGAAAAAATGGATCAAAAAAACCGTATTAAGTGTTGTGTAAAAAATTAAATTAAATGTGCAAGGACATTTGAAATGTTGACTGTGGCGTTTGGCAAGTCTACTATAAGCAGAACACAAGTTCAATTGTAGTATAACCGGTTTAAGGAAGGCCGAGAAGATGTCAATGACGATGCTCGTCCTGGTCGTCCAAGCACGTCAACAACCGATGAAAACATTGAAGCAGTGAAGAAAATGATTTTGGATAATCGTCGAATTACTATTAGAGAGGTTGCTGATGATGTTGGCATATCGTTCGGCTCATGCCAAGCAATTTCTACGGATGTTTTAGGCATGAAACGTGCGACAGCGAAGATTGTTCCAAAATTGCTAAATTTTGAGCAAAAACAACGGGTATATGGCTATGATATTGAAACCAAAGCCCAATCATCCCAGTGGAAGCGTCCAGAAGCGTCCAAGACCAAACCAGGCACGTTAAGTTCGGTCAAATGTGGAGGTTTTGCTCACTGTTTTCTTCGATTGCAATGGCATGGTGCATTATGAATTCTTGCCACAAGGTCGTACGGTCAATAAAGAATACTACCTTGAAGTTACGCGCCATTTGCGCGAAGCAATTCGTCAGAAACGCACAGAATTGTGGAAAAACCAATCATGGATTTTGCACCATGATAGCGCACCAGCTCGCACATCGATGCTTGTGCGTGAGTTTTTGGCCAAAAACAAAACCGCAATCATGCCTCAACCACCGTATTCACCGGACTTGGTCCCCGCTGACTTTTTCCTCTTCCCAAAACTGAAGACACCTATGAAATGAACGCGTTTTGCTACGATTGAGGAGATAAAAGAAAAATCGAAACAAGAGCTGTTGGCGATACCAAAAAGCGGGTTTCAGAATTGTTTCGAGGATTGGAAAAAGCGCTGGCGTAAGTGTATTACATCTGAGGGGGATTACTTTGAAGGGGACAAAATAGTTATTGATGAATAAATAAATACTTTTTGAAAAAATTGAAAATAACGGCCATTTTTAGATCACACCTAGTATGCATATTAAGTCCCACCGAAATTTTGGGTAACTTTTTGAAAAGTTCTATTAAATTCAAACATAATCTTCAAGAAGAAAAACACCGTCATTATTTTTAATATAAGTTTAAATCTTTATTGTATTTTTTTTTTATTTTTATTTTTTAAATAATTAGCATATTACCAACCACTTAAAAACTAGTTTTAAGGAGTATGTAAAAATAAAAGTTTTCTTAACTATTGAGTAATTCGGGGAAGGATATCAAACTTTTAACAATTTATCTAAGAATGAAAATATTCAAAAATCTGACAATTTTCCTTGGTGGTCTTTTTGTTGTTGTCGTTGTTTTTCATTACAAATTAACACAAAATCACAGCATTATTTATGTATTGTTTAATTTCATAGGGTCAATAAAATCTATTGTGATCGTTGTATTTAATTGGTACCATACAAAAAACAAAATATTGAAAAAATAAAAAATAAAATATATAAAAATACAAATAATTTAATTTATTTATGCTATGCTGATAAATGATAAAAAAAAACATTTGGTTAAAACCTCACAGAGGCGGCATTGACGATGGGCAAAAAAGGCGACAGGTGGTGAATGGATGACGAATAATGATGAATTATGAGAGACTATTTATTCAAAGGCAATGCAACTATCTGAGATGGTTGCTTGAATGCAGTTGAGTTCGTAGTAAAATGTGACTTAAAATACACAAAATATAAAAAATATATATGTATATTACATGTAAGTATACAAAAAATATATCGTTGTTAACTAGAGACCGTTGCCGAAACAAAATCAATCCGAAAAATATTTTTGATATGTTTTAGTTTCTTGAATGTAAATCGAAAATGTGTTACAAATGAAAAGAGTATAGAATTTTGTTGCTATTTCATATGTATATACAAAAAGAAATTACAAACATTTTCAATTCTGATTCAGTTTATGATATGTTTTGCTTGTATTTAATTTGAAATTTTTCATTTCCGACAAAATTTTTAAACAGGTGTACAAATTTCTGAGAGCCTGATATTTAAAGTTCAGAAAATAAATTATTTGAATTTTTTTTACCTTTCGCAGTTTGCCGCAAACAGGCTTTTTTCTTAACCAACAAACGAAACTAGATTTGATTTCAGTTCCTGATTCAGACTAAGAAACCAAAGTACTCGTATATTTTCATTTCAGGTTCTCTAATCAAAATATCTTTTTCATTATGTTTCGACAGCGAAGCTGAATCAATGTAACTTTATAATTTTATTTGAGGCAAAAAAATAAATCAGTGTATGAATGAAGTGAATTGTTGTTTCGAATCAAAAACAAAATTCTAATTTACTTTAAATAAGTTTGCAACATCAAAACCGATACGAAACTGCACTCACGCAAAGGCCTCTGATGTAAACCTTAATATTGAGACGAACAGAGCCGAGGAGAACTAACTGAAACTTAGACGCAACATTTCCAGTAAACTAAACGTAAGCGGCTTAGCCACGTTATGCAAATCAATCACCCTTAAATCCATGAAAGTTAATAAGTTTAAATTCGCGTTCGCATTCACGATTAAGGTTAAGACCATAAATGTTTATCACAGTTTTTTCCGCTCCATCTGTCGTATTTTTTCCGCTGTTCAAGAAAGTGTTTGTTGATGGGATAGAGCAGCTTATTCTCCCTCCTCCCCCCTCTGCATACATCATAGTGCGCAGAACGCTGGATATATTTTAAAAATATACATGTTAAGACTTAATCTCAATTTGTCTGAGGGAAAGACGATCTTTTATGGTTTCTAAATACTTTTTGCGGTTGCTGCTGTTGTTGGCGCTGTGGTTGATGCTGATGTTGATGTTGATGTCGATGTCGATGCCGATGCCGATAACGATGGTGATGGTCTTTGTTCAAAATCGCCAGGAACACTTTCATGTGAACCTGCTACGGAACTTCGATAGCCGCTACTATTAATGCTAATAGCAGTCTGAAAAGAGATAAATACATATTCATTAGCTAGATAAAGTTTAGTATCGCGTATTCATGTATTTATTTGTGTATTTTTTGACGAAAAATACAAAAAAAATATTCCGATAATTTGGAAATCTACCGAGACCGTATACACGCCCTGCCACAAGGTAGTTATGATCGAATTCAAATGTGAGTATATTAGCAAATTTTGAAAGTTTATTATGAAACATGTAAATTATGGCAAATTTTAGAATGTGTAAAGCTATTAAAACTTAGCAGTTATTATGGAAAGTAGCTGAATGGAAATTACGCGTAATAAAATATACGGAGAAAAAAATTCCAGGAATCAGAAATACAATCTACTGAGAACAATACGCAGTGCGAGTTAAATTTTCAGTGATAAATTGGAAAGCGAGTTGTTCCAAATTGATTTTTGATACTACACATTGGGGCTTCTTGAATTGAATTGAAAACAGTATTGAATTACTTACATTAAGTCTAAAAATGGAATGTGTGTAAATTTAGTGAATGTGAGAAACTTCTCCATAGCTGATGCATGGGATATCACGGAATTTATTTTATTAAATTACTACTGTGTTCAAAAACTAAGGCAATTTTTAGTCTTTTTTTATACCTTCACCTGCAGTAATGAAGATCTGAATCATTTGATAGGGCCAAAAATTTAAGGCCCAGTAGGAATCGCATAATATAGCAAGCATTTTTTAAGCAAATGCGTTTCATGATTTTTTAGGTCGATTGAGCGACGTCCGTCTGCCTGTCTGTGTGGCTAGCCGGTAAACATGATAAATATCCACTAAACTTATCAAAACTTGGCGCAGGCAAAAATTTTCCCAGATTGTAGTTAGAGATTTTAAAGGTGATATTTCGAGTCATTGCTTCTGGTATCTTCCATACAACAATTGACTAATTTTTGGAAATTCTATTTCCATCCTGCAACTCCTCATTCAAAACCTACAGCAAACCCAATTTTTGTGCTTCGCATTATTTGATAATTTCCGTTAAAAACAAAATCAACCAATTAACTCCACCTCTGCTAATACTTTCCATACAAATGACCAATTTAATTTATGTATTTCTGGCTTCATTTCTTCCAATCGGCCGCCCTATATTTAGTCAAATTTGGAACACGTTGAGCTTTTGCTAAAGTATGTTCTCGGAATGAAAACGGAGCACTTTGTCACACCCATTCTGGTACCGCCCATACAAAATGACCGATTTTTTGAAATGCAATCAATTCTCTGTAATTTCTAATTAGTAGTGTTTAATAATCTAGATTTTTATCCCGTAAATTATTTTAGAATTTTCTACAATATCAGAGAAAAGAAGGTCGAGTAATCACGCCTTTTATGGCACTAACTTCTTCTTCTTAGGTGGCGACTGGAATAGACATCCTTATCTACATATATTATACGCCGCCCGTAGAAAATAATTCCAAGATTCTCTGCGCTTCTCTTCCAATTCGTCACACCAAGTTTCGATAGTATTTCAAAAGCCTGGTCCTTCCAATGGGGTTTCGGTTGCCCTCTTCTGCGTCGTGCATCGAGTTCGTTCTCGAAAGCTTTTCATGCCGGAGCATTTAAGTTCATCCGTACAACATGACCCAACCAACGCAATCGCTGTATATTAATGCGTTTGACCACGTCTACGTCGGCATATAGCTTATACAGCTCATTGTTCATGCGACGCTGATACTTTCCGTTAACGATGATGGGTCCATACATTTTCCAGAGTATTTTTTTTTCTCGAAAATTGCCAGTACTGATTCATCCGCTTGCGTCATAACCCAGGATTTTGCGCCATATGACAAGACAGGTAAAACCAATGTCTGCTACAGCCGGATTTTTGTTTGTCGAGAGAGGGTTTTATCATTGAATCGCTTGCTTAAGAGGTTGCAATTTTGCGCTTTAGTTTAGAGCTTTTTTGCAGTAGCAGCATAAAAGGAGGCTGGGTGCAGCTATAGGCAGAGTCAGTTCATCTGACTGAAATTTCTATACTGGCCAACAAATCTTTATTTATTTATCCAAATTCGTTTCATGGTTTTTAAACCATTTCTAAAAATCAAGAGTTGTCCCCCCTCATATCCGGTTTCTTTTTGCAAATAGCTTCGCACAAACAACTCAGAATAAGGATTTGACTTTCCGGAAGAAACTTACTATGGACAACACCGGCCTAATTGAAGAAAACTGCCACCATAACTTTGGTTATTGGATGACTTTGTTTTTTGTTGTTTTTAACTGAATCTTTGACATCTTTGCCACGATATTCACTTGATTGGTTAGTTTGCTTCCAGATCATAAACTTTCAGGGGGGAAAAATGAGGAAGGCATTCCCCAAACCTAGCATTTTCTTAGCTACTGCAAATGCTATATGATCATATTTCCCACTTTTTAGGAAGCTCTGTTTAACAGCATCCAATTATAATAATTTAAAGCTGTTGTGAAATTTGTTTCTATGCTATGCTAAATTGAATCTATTTAAGTAAACAATTAAATCATAGACTAAAGAAAAAATATTTCGGGTAATTATATATGTATTATTAGGCGATTTTCTGAAATTCTAATGCCATTTTGAATACATTGGAGTGATGAAGATTTTCATCTTTTTTGTAAAATCAACTAAACATAATGGCACTTACAGGAAGAGATTTTACATACATATATATATATATAAAAATATTTATAAAATCATCGGGTTTTTGTTGGTTTATGAAACCTGATGAAAATGCACTGAATTGGAGTCAAAAACAATAGCACCAATCCTATGACAAGCCCATATTAAATTCGTCGATGATTACCTAAATTTTCGTTACTTTCAGATCACGAGTTGCGGATCTTTTTGATATTTTTGGAAACTCGTTTTTTGCTGGGTTAGATTCAAGTTTCATCTCCTGTCATATAGGATTTTATGACATGATCCTTATAGATTTTAATGCGATGCTCTTATTCGAAGAAAAAACTAAGTATTTTTGGAAGCATACGGGATTTTACGAGTCTGATGACAAAAATGTCTTCTAAAATGTTTGAAATGTTAGCATCGTCAGCAACATTAATGCTCTTTAATCGATGGTTGTGAATCTAAAATCTCGGACTTGTTGGACTTGACTTTTATCGATATAGGTGGAAGGCCTTCTTGTGTGCTATTAATCTTTATCTGGTTCTCGACCTTTTTTGATCTCTTTGTGGTACTTGTGGTACTTTATTTCTGACAAAATCTGTTGACCAAAGTCCTTCTGCAGTATTCTAAACATTTTCGCAGCGGAAATTCCATTTCTAATTAAATGCAACTTCTTTGCTTAACAAATTCTTTTTTTGAGCCTTAAAAACTCAAGCGTAGTTCAAACAGTACAGACATTTACAGACTAAAATTACTGAGAATATCATTAAAATTCTCGTAATTTAAATTGACAAGGGGTCAGGCCAATTTTGCCTTGCATGCGAGTTGCCTTAATAATCAAAATTCAATTCTTTCTCCTTACTTAATATGATCCCTACATATATTCTTAGGTCCAATCTTTTAATATTTCCTTTGCAATTTGCCTGTTTTTTTTTGTGACGGAATTCTGAGCAAATTTTGACAAAAACTGGGCCATTCTTTATGATCCATCTGGTATCTGCCATAAGACTGCAGTAACACAAAAGTTAAAACATAGTATTGTCGAATTTCGGTGAAAGGACATTACTTGAGGGGATGTGTACGTCTGGATACCTACTGATATTTATGTAATGTCATTTTTATTACACTTTTGATGGATAACTTTTACAGAAAATATATAAAATATGAGTCAAGAGTTGTGCCGTGGATATCTTAAGGTAGGTCCCCTTAGCTTTATAATTTAAAAACGCTCATCTTTACTAACAACATCGATGCTGGCTGTTTACGTATTCGATTACGTGTATGAGAAACTAGGGCGTACCAAAAATTGAGTAATGCCATAAGTTGAGTTATCTTTATGGGGATCTTTGCACTATTTCAAACACAATTTACTATGTAGTCACCGACGACATATTTACAAAATTTTAATGTATTTTTTTTTATTTAATCACAATTCACTTTCAATTGCAATCAAACGTAGCCTAACGCTTTCAAGGCGATAACAACAATGCAAAAATTCAGTTCTGTCTTCAAACTTACCCTTTTCTCCTCGATATCTTCGTCATCCGTTGTTGATGTATTGGAATTTGTACTCTCACTCTCACAGTTGGATGCAGATGAATTGCGACTTAACATCACAGTAGCAGAATCACTTTCATTGCCCTCATCACAGCTGCTTGTGTCGGTGTTTGAGAGGGGTGCTTCCAATTCCAAGGCATACGAACTTCGCCTGGCCTGCGGCTTTAGCGAGGGCAGAGGACACTCCGTGTACTGACCATCGCACTCATGGCCGGCATTACAAAAAGTCATATTTGATTTTTCGTTCGAACGCAACAGTTTCACTTCGCAGGGATTGTAGACACCGTTGTTAGTAGCTTGGAAAAGATTCGCTTTGGCATAGTTCGCCTCTGAAATTTGGTTGTTCTTTGTCAAAGATGTCAAACTCAAGGTGGCCCGGCTTACAGCATAGGCCAGAAAAGCTAAACCAAAGATTAACCCAGACCAAAAGCCAAGAGGTTCAATGTACGGTAATATATTTAAATAGAAATTGAATCTTGTGTCTAAGTCATCAGGAAGGTGATCCAACCTCTGTAAGGTAGCAATAACCATGTTTTAGAATATGAAATATTTGGCTAACGCCATATGTTCTACTTACAATTTCAAACCACAACATGGGCACCGTCAGGTGGCTAAAACGTTTGACTCGACTATAAACTGACAAGTCATTGAAATGCATATTGATTTGTACTTTCACTGACAATGAAAGCGGTAAACCAGATAGCTGTAATTGTAAGAGTAATAATTAAATTACTTTAGTATTAAATTACTTTAGTATTAGAAATGCTCATGCTTATTTTTAAGTCTATTACAGAATAATCGTTTGTTTAACTTGCTTTTTTCCTTTCTTTTTACATCCAAGATCATAACAATGCGTCAGTACTGGGTGTTTAAACAATTTAGCCTTCGATCTAACTATCTATTACTAAATACTAATTGGTGTTTGTTGTCTATGTTATAACAAACGCTTTACGTCAAAATCTGGTCGCTGGAATATGGCTTAATCAACAGCACTGATAGTGAGAAAAAAATTTCAAGTTCATTAGAACTTGATGTTGCTAAATGATTGAATTTCAATCAAATAATAGATGCGTTCTTTGTGAAAGAGAAAATAAGTATATTAATATTGTTGGTAGCGACGAAGTAATTAAAAAAAATTAATTCTTTACCATTCCATGAATGGGGTATTGTGATTGCAGACATGTCTATTTTAAGAGACAGGTCTATTTATTGTTGAATAACGATTCCTGGCATTCAGAATGGAAAAGTTTTACAAGATTTGCCGTTTACTAAACTATTTGAAAGACATAAAAAATGTGTTACCATTCAAAAAAGTAGCGATAGTATCACAGTGCTGTAGAGGTCCAAAAACATATCAAACAGAAAAAAGTACAAAAGTACTTTTAAAAGTAAAGTTCAATCAGATGATTTTGGTGGCCAATTGATGTCGAAAAAACGTGAAATTATGCTTTGTGCAAACTTCTCATACAATAAAGCCAAAATCGGTTGTCAGCTTTGTACCATCACTTCTGTAGTAAATTTTAACCATTTTTGCGTTTTCTTGGGTTGTTAAAGAATTTATATTCGTAAATGGTAAACCTTCCACTAAATAAACAGCACTTCAAATGACAAGTACTTAATAATTTTTTTTCGATTTTAGGCCAGGCCACTTTATAATACTCGTATTGTTATCGTTATTGTCATCATTATCTCTGCGAAATTTCAAATTTCAATTTTCAATATTCGTGTAAGGCTGTACTCAATGACTGCAAATATAACATCTCGTTGTAATTCCCATTACATAACTTTTGTTTTTGTCAATTGAAAACGCGAACGGAAGATATATAAAGACAAGGTAATGTTACCAGCCCAGCTGAATGGTCTACTAAAACAACCGATAGATGGATCGTTTTGGAACGCATATGATTTGCCATCCACAAGTAAAGTTCTCACAAGACATGTATTAAGTGCTTTAGACCGAAACAAAATTTCTGATCGACAAACAGTAAAAGTGATGGATGATTTCTATTGCTGTCTCACTTGGTCATGACCCATCCGCACTTGCAATTTCGAGGAACTCGATCCAACGAGAAGGGGAAAAAAACTAAAATAGAAATCAATGCTGACATAAAAGACTCATTCGTACCAGATTATCCACTTATTGTGCACTGGGACGGAAGATGTTTGCCTGATTCTGTAAACAATAAGAAAGTGGACCGGTTACCAAGACTTGTTACTGGAGACGGAAGTGAAAAACTGCTAGGTGTTCCGAAATTGGCATCAGGAACGGGAGAGCAAACTGCTAATGCCGTATATTGGATGGAAAGTGAATGATCAAGTAATCGGCATGAGTTTCGACACTACTTCTTCAAATACGGGTGATCAGAAAGGAAACAAAACTCGACCGTCACCTGCTATGGCTTGCGTGTACCCATCATATTCTGGAGGTAATTCTTTCTCAAGTGTTTAAGCTTTGCTTTGGACCCTCAACTAACTTCTCCGGATATTCCCCTTTTTAAAAGATTTAGAAACGTTTGGGAAAATATGTTACAAGAGAGTTACGAAGGCCTCGATTTGAATGTAGTTCCTAAAGAACTAGTTGATATCACTCTAGAAATTATAACAAAAGCTGTCACTGCAGAAAAAATTAGAGATGATTACCACGAACTAATGGAGCTTACTTTGATTGTTTTAAGCAAACCATCGACAAAAATTCATTGGCGAGCACCAGGACCCATACATCATGCGCGATGGATGGTTAAATTCTTATATGCCATGAAAGTATTTATGTTCAAAAAGAAGATGGATATTTTAAATTTTACTGAGGAAGAAGAAAAGCAAATTTCCCGCTTTCTTCAGTTTGGTGCGACCATTTATACTAAAACATGGATTCAAGCTCCATTAACGGCTGAAGCGCGGTATTGTGATCTGCAGTTGTCGACAAAATGTCAAGTCATACGAAGCTATTGACTCTGAAGTTGGAAGAAAGGTTTTAGAACGTCATTGGTGGTATTTGTCTGCCAAGCTAGTCGGTTTAGCTTTGTTTTCCGACAATCTGACTTGCCTTGAGAAAGTAGACATCATTCGGCGAATGAATGTCGAACCGGGTTCGCGACTGATAAGAGATAATCCAGCAATTTCAAATACCCAGTCCTTTTTGGGTGATTTCGCCACAAAAAGAACGGTACGTATGCTCTCCAAGCTAAAAGTAAACGATTCATTTATACATTCTCCTCGTGAAACTTGGAACGACAATTCAGATTACCTTAATGGCAAAATGAAAGTTAATAATTTACGCCTAGTTAAGGACACAGCAGAGAGGGTAGTATAATTATTTGACGAATTTAATAAGGTGCTAACAAAAAATTATGACGAGAAGCAATTCTTCCCACAAGTTGTCGAATTAAATCGAAATATGGTACCAACTGATATAAGTAAAAAACCTTTAATAGAAGCGGTTCAAAACAATGAAAAATAATTTAGCGTATTGAATAAGATGAAAATGTTATTTTTTATATCTTTTAAACATTAAAATAAATAGAAATTCAAGCCTAATATTGTGTTTTTTCAGAATTTTTCAGAATTTTCGAAAATTCAACTTTCATGAGCACCCTTTTTCTTTTAAGCGATTTGTCTGAAATTCGAAATTCAAAATTTACTTATAATCTACCTATACAACAACAAAAGGAGAAGGTGTGACAATTCGGTAAAAATTATTTTATATATTTGTGAACCACATTACTGCCTGGCCAGACCGAATTATAATGTAGTAACCTTATCAATCCTGATCCGCGGTAGTGCGTTTTTCGAACTATAGCTCCATGGTAGAGGTCGAAACACTTGAGCTAGATGGAAGACAAGCCTATCCATATTACTATGGGAGATTATCCATGGTAGCTTACAAGAAGTTTATTATGATGTGTTTTCAATTTTGATTTAGTAAAATGATAAACCTTTCACTAAATAAACAACACTTCAAATAACAGGTATTTAACAGCTAACAGCCTTGCCAAATGGTTTTGAAACCACTAAATGCATTAGTCTGTATTAACCTTACAACTCCTGATCCACGATAGTGAATTTTTCGAACTACAGCTCCATGGTAGACGAAAGATGTCGAAACACTCAAGCTAGATGGAAGACAATCCTTCTTTCCATATTACTATGGAAGACAACCCATGGTAGCTTAGATGAAGTTCATTATGATGTGTTTTCAATTTTGAACCTATTTGCTTGTTTTTATTAGTTAGTTCTAGGCGGAGGATATGCAAAAATAGGTTTTGCTGCCTCGTTTGCTCATTTGCAAATAGAATTTTCTCTTAAAGTTTTTAAAAATTTTGTTTTCTTAAAACTAATAGAGCAAACTGACATTTTATTTTGATTTCTGAATATAATGAACGTTAAAATTCATACGTTTAAATTTGAATAAAGAATCCTCAGGTGAAGAACGCAGCTAATATGGCAAAATAATACGTTATGTTTTTATCATAAATTTTTTTTGAAAACATCTCCTTGTGCTTGTAATAAAGTATAAATTAAATAATTATAACAAAACGTTAATAGCGAAAATGGCATTCACTAATTTTTTTTTTCTATCAAGATTAAAAACTGATTGATTGCAAACTTGCAAATAAAAGTTTGTGTGTGGAGGAAGCAGTATAAAACTAGTGGCGGTAAACGAAACTCAAATCGTTACTAACTAGCATAGAAGTTAGTAAAGATTAACGAAATTCAATACGTTACTAACTAGAAAGTGGAAGTTAGAATCTATGAAAGCAATGGCAAAACAATGATAAATTCCCCTTTCCTCAGTGAATAAATGTAATTCCTAAGGCATTTTAAACGAAGGCTTTCATCCAGTCATTGACTGAAATGAATGTGAAATGAAACTGAATATTTGTTAAAAGCTCCAAATCAATGTCGTAGCGTGTGAGATTTCTTAATAAACAGTTATTAGCCTAATCAAAACATCAAACGAATATAATTAATTATGTTTAATTCAAGTTATTGTCGACAATAAATGCAATCGAAATAAACAAACACGCCGATATCCTACAAAAATCGTATTGCAATTTACTGTACGAATATTTTTTGAAACAACATTCCGTTGAATAATATTAAGGCAAAGTTGTCATGCGATTTCCGTAGGAAATAAACAATTCGTAAGTAAAGTAAGACATTCTAATTGATCTCGAAGATAGACAGTCACTAACATCTAAGATATTTATTTAACAGTATTGCAATCCGTTGCATTTCTAAGCAAATTTATTTTTCAATGGGAAGTATTTGTGCATAAGCAAGTGTTGTTGTTGTTGTTTTTTTTTAAATTTAATTAATGCAAATTACATTTCAACTACCTGTTTCAATAATAATTAGCTAAATCATTTTTAGTTTATTTATTGGCATGAAATTAGATTAAACACAGGGAGAATTTGCATACGATATGAGTTCGAAAACCCCACCCGGATAAAATTGTAAACAACAATACTCGAATTTATTTCTTCAGAATTTCATAATTAATTGTGTTTAATGTTAATATTTACAAATTCATTGAATAATAAATAAATAATATTTATATTTAAAATTTTTTTTTTGATATTCATTAAATAGATTAAGATTTATTGCAGTATTTGTTCTTTTGTTTCAGCGAATTGTAGCAATTAACTTTACGAAATTGTGAAATAAAATTTATATAAAATGTATGTGTTACCGCCACTGCCGTTCACTTCTTTATAAATGTGTTTATTTGTACCGTAGTTATCGATAAGTTTAATGTGTTGTCGCTAACTGTCAACTAAAGTAATGTCAAAAGGTGGGAAAAAACCTCCGGAAAGAGTGGGCAGTTATTTTGGCAGTTATAGCTTTTATATCTTCGCTGTAACAAATATCATATAAAGATCCCGTAATCCTTAAGTCCAAATCTTCAAATAATTAGCGCTTGGTTTTCATATCAAAAATTATTTTAATAATAAAATATAAAACATAGTAAAATCCAATATCGAGCTTTGTATTGGTGTTCAGAATCCAGTGAAAACTTGGCGTCCGGGAACATTCCATTGACGGTATGTCTATTAGAAATATCGAAATGAGCATTTGTATATTTTTGAAAAATATTAGATATACATATACAGAATTTATATACAGTAAAACCTCTACTAACGGACATATTCTTTGGTCGGCAATTTTTCTTAAAACTTTGAAGTACTCTCATGAATACAATATAGGTGCTCATAGCGCGAACTGAACATTTTTGTGAAATTATAAAAACAACGATGACTGCCCCAAAAGTAGGTGAATTGACGTATAGATGGCGCCAGTAGTTTAAAAAAAATTATTTTGGTTAAAGGTGGTAACCTTATAAAATATATGTTTAAAGTTTCAAGGAGCCACGTTGTTTAGTATTTTCATTTGAGTCATCAAAAGTGAACGATCTCAGTGAATTTGTAAACATGGAAAAAATTGGTCACCGTTATGCAATTCAGTATTTCCATTTGAAAGGTCTCAGTCCAACCAACATTAAAGCCGAGCGAGATTCTGCTCTGAGGAAGTCCGCTCCTTCGTTTATGGCTATAAAATATTAGTTAGCAGAGTTTAAAAGGGGCCGTATGAGCTGCCAAGACGAACATTGTAGTAGTCGACCAATTAAAGTGCCCACGCCGGATGCGGTTAAGAAAATCCACAAAATGGTATTGAATAATCATGGGCTTATTCAAAAAGTGCTATACATCGTATATTGACCCAAGATTTGAAAGTGAGAAAGCTGTGCGCAAGATGAATGCCGCGCTTGCATTCAATAGACCAAAAATAGCGTCGTTAAGATGTTTCAGTACAGTGTTTGGCGATAATACTATTGTCAAAGTAATTTTTAGCAGTTGTATTTTGATTTTGTATTTTTTATTTATTTATACATATTTCCTTTAATAATTGCAAAATAAATAGCAATTTGATTAAAAAAATTAATGTCTGCGATCATCATCAAAGTTCGTTTTTACATTTGACAATTTCCGCCTAAAACCTTTATAATCGGCGCCCTCTTGCGACACTGAAATAAGTTAAATACCCAAATAAGTTTATGGTTTTATACTGTTGGTATAGAAACTTAATAAAAAAAAAAATAATTTTAAATAGATTTGTGGTTATACGTTTTCATGATCGACAATTTCCGTCTAAAATCTTTATATTCGGCGCTCTCTTGCGGCACTGAAATAAGTTAAATACTCCAATAAGTTTATGGTTTCATATTGTTGGTATAAAAACTTAATAAAAAAAAAATTTTAAATAGAATTCGGATTATTACCATATTGGAGTATACTATAAAGAGAAGAGCTCGCTCTTCTCGGATATTCTCCACAGGCTCAAGTAAGCTAAATGTCTCCGATGTTTGAGGGGAAGATTTATATTACGTCTAAAAGCACGCTATGATATTATTACAGCTGTCATTGTCATTGATTTGATATGGCTGACAAACGGTAAATAGCATGGACTTGAACCAAAATGCCATCAAGTTTTATTAAAAAAAAAAAAAAAAAAAATCTGCTTGAACCTACTGGCGGAATATTTTATTTATTTATTTTCTGTTTTGGAGCCCTGAGAGATTGATCTTCTCTATCTATCGTTATTATTTGGATTAAGATGAACTAGAATTATGCACTGCGTAGCTTCTTGTGTCTACTACATATATGTACATATACATATATACATATATGTACATCCATATACACATATACCTATATATGTATGTTACCTCATTGTCCCTTGAAATTGATCTTAAAATCTTTTGTTTTTTATTCAATTTAAAATTTAAAATTGATATCGTTCCGAAAATCTTATGTAAAAATATTGTTTTGGTTGTTGATTCGAGTTTAGCGGCAATAAAATTACCATACGAGGAAATACACAATAACACAGCCCTCCTTGTATTTTTCCATATTTGGTTCAGGTTTAGAACACTGACTTTTACATGACGTATTTGTAACATAAAGAAAAAAAAAACATCGCACCTTTCACTTTTGATACAGTGATTAAAGTTCATCTTGTAGCGATAATAATCGAACAACAAATTATGATATCGTCCAATACATTATATCAAAATATTTACATATTAAATAATAAGAACGTAAAATCAATGACGTATTTTAATACCTCATCCTCCTTACATGCGTTCATTGATATGGCTATCGAGAACTTTGTATTTAAGTCATGCCTCAGAGTTGCTGGGCGTCAAAATTCGATCGGGGTATGAATATTAATCGTGTATTTAATTATGTCGTTTTCCAATGACTTTGCACAATATCAAAATGTAAATAATCTATAGCCATCAAACAATAAATTGTGTTTAGAGACTTTAATATAAAAAACTTTAATACGAGTACTTAAACGGCGGCTTTATAAAAACCGGTTAAGTGTAACTTAGTTAGGATGATAGTTAGGATGATAAGATAATACACTTAGATAGAGTACGATCTAACTCAAACAGTTAGTTAAAACAGCTTCACAGCTGTGATATGATGATGATGATGATATGATTTCCACTTACCGGCTGTACGACAAAGGCTGATGAATGCTTCTCCTTGTCGGGCGTTAAACCAGTTATGTTGGTTTGAAGGCCTGGATCACCATCCATGAAGTGTGGAAACGATAAAGAAATAGGAAAACCGTAATAGCAATCAGTGACGTCAGCCAAGCCATCAGGTTGACAGTATCCTACAAAGATAAATCAAAAAATACGTAATGGAAAATATTAAAACAAAACAATATCGACATTTAATTGAGTGGAAAATGAGGTAGTCAATGAACAATATATGTGTATCAGAATGGAAAAATTTTGTTTTTAATTTGTGCGTCTACATGTGGTGGTTAAGGGGGATGTTGTTTTGGTTTTTTGTTTTTGTTGAGGCAGGTTCACATGGTTGAAAATTTTCGGTTTTTTGTTTTTGTATAACAGCTAATAATATGTTATTTGATATGATAGTAATCACATATTTAAGTTCAAGTTTACCGCCCATTTATTTAACAGATTTTTGTAGTTGTTGTTATTGGTTGTTGTTATTGGGTATAAGCTACCTCTCAATTGTTTTCGTTTTTTATTTTATAGCCTGTCATTATTGCTATCATGATCAAAATAACGTTTTGTCTTTTTAATGACTTTTGTGGCAAAGTGGTGATTAAACGCAATACCGCATTTTGACGTCATTTTGGTGTGAATTTTAGGAATTCATTGCAATTGTTGTGTTTTTGATTTAAGTTCAAGAAAAAAAAAAGAACGAAGCAAATAAGTTAGCAATGCAAGGCATTTCATTTTATTGGATTAATACTAGTAGTCGTCTGGAAACATTTTGATTTACTTCGCTAACAATTACAATGAAATCATCACCATCATCGTTCCTTAATTGTCAAGTCATTTGTAGCAAAGTCAGCAATTATTTCCCTATAAAATTTTGATAATTATTATCGATAGTAATTACAACGTTGTATGCCAGTTTTTTTTTTGTGATTCTTAAAAATAATTCATTATAGATTTATTATATTGTTATTTGTTTCTTAAGCATTCCCTTTCTGCTCTCAAGAACAAGAAGAAAAACCAGATATAGCAAAAAAAACTCATTAAGATAACATTTAATAGGGCTGTTAAGTTATGAATATATAATCTGAATCGATCTCCTAAAGTGGCTAGACAACTTTACGCTGACTAACGAAGGAACGAACATTCAATGATACCGGTAATTAAAGCTACATTAGAGACATTCATCATGTGTATTAATAATATAATAGTTGGTGATTTGTAAAATTTCTAAAGGTAGTCATTACAAGTGAAGCACAGTGTTTTCACAGACGTAATTTCTTCTTAAGAATAGGTGGAATATACAATGTTATTGGTTATAGAGATAAAAGTATATCGAGAAACATATTCTTAGCGAATAAGGTGATAATTTGGCTTTGAGGCCATATTCAGTTACAAATTGTACTGTACGTTATTTTGGCATGAAGAAGTTGAAGAATTTCTAAAACGTTTTAGTACTTTTTCCTTTTATCAGAGTTAATTTTTTTGTTAAAATCATGTTAGTGTTCTTAAACATCGAGAAAATTTCAATTTTTGTAATTCAAATTTGACAAACAATTTTGAGCATTAAAGGTTTTCAATATATGAACGCTTAACAAACAATTTCGAGGATTGCAGATGTTCACTATGTGAACGCTTAACAAACAATTTGTAGGATGTGAACGCTTTAGCCGCGTTAAAAGTAAAGCTCCGTTTACAGCGAAAGCGAAGGTTTAGCCAGGAGTTCCTAAAGTAAGCAACAATTATGTTTGACATTTTACATTCCCACAAATATGGAAACGTTGTTTCCAAACCCTATATTTTAGATTACCTAGAGAAACCAACTCTCTCTCTCTCTTTCTCTCTCTGGGCTCTAAAAGATAAAAATTGTTCGACTAGTAGGCTCAAGCAGATTTATTTATTTTTTTATTTATTTACTATTTATTTTACAAAAATAAATTTATAAAATATGGCTAAGTACTGTCAAGTAATATCATATGCGTGCGTAGGCTAAAAACAGAATTTTCTGGTTTGATAGAGTTTGGTAGCATTCTGGTTCAAGTCCATGCTGTTTACCGTTTATCGGCCATATGAAATCAGTGACAATGGCCTCTATGATAATACCACTGCATGCTTTCAGGCGTAATATAAATCCTCTCCTCAAGCATTGGAGACATTTAGTTTACTTGAGTCTGCGAAGATTACCTGAAGTGGGCGGGATCGTTTCCTTGGAGTAAATTCACAACAGATACGACGTAAACAAGTTTTTGTATAGGGTGGCGCATAAGTAACGCTAAGATTTGATCAGTAAATAAATTTTTTTAACTTTTACTTGGGAAATTTATGTTGGAAAGACTCCGCACAGAACAATGAAGTAAAGTTGTTCAATTTTACTTTGAAAGTCAGCATTCGATTATTCAGATCATATCGAAATTTCTTTCATGTTAGAAATGCTCCTAGCGCTCTAAAAATTTACCGATTGGTTCAGCGTTTTAGACAACAAGGGGCTGTCTGTGATCTTCCGCGTGCTGAAAGACCTCTTGCAGTTCGAAATGAAGTGACCATTGCTCGAGTGCAAGCAAGTATTGAGGAAAACCCCGAAACCCCGAATTTTTTTTTAATGAAATTCGAATAAACACCATCCAATTCTCTTCTGTGTTATTTCGTTTCGTAGAAAAATGTAATTAAATCTGGAGTAGGTTCTATTTTTGTGCATAAGTTATTTAATTAAAAGTAATTGAAGTTATATTTTTGTACTGAAAACGAAAAGTATTTTTAAGAAAAATATGAAAAAACTACGAAATTGTCGCTTTCAATGTAAACGCTGTCTAATGTGGTATATTTTTACTCTTACACAACGATGTAAAGATAAAACTGTCTCCTTATTATGTAAGCGATTATCTCTAAAATGACTTCGTTAAGTGTCACCTTTGATATCACTTCAATTATATCTGTGATTACAAGAAAATTGACTTAATTACAAAACTTTCCGTTTTGAATAATGAGTTGCAATTATCGATCACTCCAAAGTTCAACCAAATGAGTAGGCTTTATTAATCGAAACAAATAATTTGGTTTTGCGGTTTAGCAGCCAAACCTAATATTGTTAACTACTTCTAGTAGATTGTGAAATCTTCAGTAACATCTCTGTTCTAACAACGTACACAGGCAGCACTGCGCCAGTCGTGTACATTGTGGTTTTCCCCATTATCACATCCATAAGTATATTGAAGACATCACGTGTTCAAGGCGACATTTGATACGAAGTAGCTCAGTAAACGGTTTGGTTGTCTTTACCGGGCCAGTTGGTACTCTATAAATTTTAATTCCTCAGTAAATTTAAACATTTGCTGTACTTAAGAAACAATTTCCTTTGCATTTTTTGGATACTATATGGCAAGACTTTTCACGTTTACTGTCTTTTCACGAATTGAAATGGACGAGCTGTTTAGTTTGGAAAGCTTTTGTTTGACTTTTCTGCTACTCGACTACTTCAAATGTTTATTTTTACGCTCTGGTTACCGTCCCTCAAATATAAATGGATGATGGTGTTTGTGTTCGAACCCACGATTGTATGCAACGTAAAGCAAATACTATTAGGCTTCAGTCGGTCATAAGAACTTTTTGATTTTGACATTTTATCAGAATTTGATTTTATATGTTAAGTTTATTTTATAAACACATTTTCCTGCAATCGATCAATAATTGTGGTCGAATTCTTAAGAGATTTTCATTAAGTTAATCGGGGCTTTTTTTTATCGAAATTGCGGAAAATTTTCTTCTAATTTTATAAAACAAAAAACTTAGTCAAATTATAAATTTGAGAGATTAAAGCTATCTTTTAACGTTTTACCTCAGATCTATAAAATGTGCTTGATTTAAGCTTTATTTTCGTCTGAAAGTTTCAAGTTTTAAGTTTCCGTCGTTTGAAATGCTGATAGCCGGAGATGAGGTTCTAAATATTGGACATTTTTTCAATAGTTGTAAGTTAATATATATTTCCTATATTTGAGATTAAGTCAATTCTTAATTCAAATCTTCAAATCTTAACCTTTTGTTGTGATAATTGAGGTCAAATTATATTTGAATGACAGTTCAGTAGTAGTTTATTAAAATTTACTCAATTTCGTAAATTTCAAATTAAAAAACTTAAATTAAAATTTTGTTGCTTGTGCTAAGCTGACCAAAGTGAGTTTTTAGGCGTCAATTATTTTGTAAAACACACCTAACATCATGGGCAGTATATAGGAGATCACAAACTAGTCATTTAAGAGCTCAATCAATAAATTGACATTTGACCATTTATATAGGTATATATTTTTAATTTAATAAATTTAATTGTTGTCAAGACAGTTAATAAGTATCGATTAAATTTTTCTTAGCTTTAAGAGTGATGCATAGAGAGAAATAACACAGAGGAATCAATTCTCACATTGCAGATGCTCTCCGTAGGTTCGAGTAGATTAGTATGATGTGGTGATTTATATTACGCCTGAAAGCAAGCTACAATATTATCGTAGGGAATACTGACATTGATTTCTTATAGCTAATAAAAGTTTAATATGGTTCAGGTCTACCAAAATCACGTGAAACTTTCTCAAACAAGTATAAGCTGCTTAAGCATACTAGTCATACGTTCTCTTTTTGAGCCGAGAGAGAGTTGAGCATTTAGCTTAATGTTTGATCCAGTAATTTATGTAACTCCTCACAGCATGCTGTGGTTTTCCCTAGAAATTATTAAGTTTGGTTTATTTTAGCTAAAAAATTGCAAATATCACGGTCTTCGATCAAATGGCATCAAGCAAACTCTATCAAACAAGAAAAATTGACAGAACCTACTAGTAGAATACTTTATCATTTGCAGCCCAGACAGAGTTGGAACCTTCTGATATTCGAGACTGTTAAGTATCTTTAAGTAAGGTGATACTTTTTGACATCGCTTTTTTGCATAAATTCTAAAAAATTGAAAAATTAAGCAACATAATTTCGCTTATATCTCTGGTGTATGACTTCAAATCAGATTTAATGTGTACAAAGCAAGTGATTACTTTTCATTTACGTTTGTGCGCCAAACCACTGTGTACACTGCCCACATGCAATTCAGCAGTCAGTTATATTAAACATCAACTTACCCTTTCTGCAATAGCATTTATTTTTTTCATTACGGCGCCCGCTGTCTAAGATATTATCTTCGAACACATAACGATAACCGGATAAACTGCCCACCGTTATAGATTCATTGTCAGCACGCACCAAATTCACCGGGCGACACATACTTTTCCTAAAGAATTTTATAGAATCTTCTGGTTGCAGGAAACTTGGAAATTTCACGCCATCGGAAGCAAATTCGATATTGCTGCAATGTTCATCATCCCACTGAGGCAAGTTCGGGGAACCTTTGTAGGTGGCATATAAACCGGATATGCTAGGATCAGGTACGCCGGTATGGAATGTCTCATAATCACCACCGAAATCCATCATCTAAGAGAGAGAGAGAGAGAGGGAGAGCGAGAAAGAGAAACATTATTTCATTTTGTAGAAAAACGACATTGTAACGCTTTGCACTACTTACTCTGTCCACTAAACCAACTTTATCGAAATGTATCCAGCCAGGCAGGAATTTGTTACCCAATGACGTCAGGGTGGTGGCATAGCCAAACATAAACTCCCGTGCTGTCATGCGCACAATAGGCTGCGAATTCTGGGTCATAAAGAGACTATTCAAAGCCATACGAATGAAAAAGGGTTTGTCGGCCGTCAAATGAGATATTGCCTGTAAAAGTTTACAGCGAAGAGAAAACACCAGTTAGTTAGCAATTCAATTAGCAGTAAAAGTTGCAATTTATTAATTAGTTAATTCATCGTGATTATTAACTATTAACACTTTGCCCGCATAACACTTGTAAGTGAGGTGTCAAGCGATCTGTGGTGCCACATTCATTTGTAATTTAATTGATAATTGTGGCATAATTAAATTTGATTACAATGAAGTCCAGCCGGTTGACAATAAATTGCAACAAATTTTCTGTTTTATTATAGGAGATTCGAATATACGAGTATACTTCCAATCAGTTTTCCTTTTTGTAAATTATTAGCTATTGTTTAAGGATTTTGTAGGTTTCTATTTGTTAAATTAATTCATTAGCTAACCATTAAGCTGATTGTGATTAATAAAATAAATTAAAATTACACCCAGGTTTATTGAGCTGAAGTATTTCGAAAAAAAATCATTTGCAACTAAATAACTTTTGTAGTCCGTAAATAAAGTTTGTAGCCCGTCATAAAAAACTGGCATTAATAGCACAATAAAAGGGTTCTTAATAGGATTAACTATGACCGTTTGATTGCTTTGGTTTGTTTGCTTATATAAAATTAGAAAAGATTAAATTAAAAATTTACGAAAAGGGATCTAGTACTGGGGGAGAGTATTGAGGCATACTTGTATAAAATGATTAACATTATTATTGCAGTTCATGTCCAGTTTTATTTGTATTTAAGAAGC
The DNA here is from genome assembly GCA_019455685.1 of Philornis downsi. NCBI lineage: Eukaryota > Metazoa > Arthropoda > Insecta > Diptera > Muscidae > Philornis > Philornis downsi. Next base: position 349,783 of record JAHXMU010000011.1, read on the forward strand.
TTACGTCTTTCGAGCAAATTCTGAAAATAGTCGTTATGCAAAGTCTTTGCAAATAATCCGACTACTATAATTTTGGATCTAAAGATCAAAGATCCTCTATAGTAAAGTTTAGGAAGAATGCCTTGAATTTCAAACTTCAGAATTGTTCCAAAAGGGCATGGATTTTTATTATCGCTAACATTCAAGGCTGTATTAAGTATAATCGATGTTTTTGCCTTCATAAACTTTCTAGTAAATATTCTGTATAATGCAAACATTGATATCTTTAACATAAGCTTAATCTAAGGGCCCTGCTCTTGCTCTTGAAAAGCTAATCTGGAAACTTGATTCAAATCCAAACAAATTTTGTTAATTTTACTAATAGGTCGGGAAAACAAGCATACATTTCGATTAGGATTATAAGTGTTCCTTATAAATAAAACTGTCTCTACCCAGAACTTAGTACATGTAATCTATTCCCTTTTTGATTTCTAGTAGTTGAAAAAAGTTGGATACGTATGTTGCAATACGAGTACATAGGATTCGCATAACTCATACGTAAGATAATGTATTGAGATGATTCAGGTGACGCCTATCGTACAAAAATTGTACTACCATGCATATGTATATTTATATAAAAAGAGAATGACAGAAATGAAATATTGACGACCTGTGCAAACATTGTAAGGTTTAAGATTTGAAGGTATGGTCTTGGAATATCGGAACTCTTTACAAAGAGAAAGTACTTCTATCTAATGGACGGAAGTTTTCGATCAACATAAGGTTGATATCGGTTAGGAGAAGTATTTAGTAGTAGCTACTTCAAAACCTCAATTTATATATGAAAACCCATTTTCAGGCAAGCCCTAGTAAGATGGAGAATTCCGCATAGTGTCTGAGGAATTGGATAATGCTATCATGGCAGTATTGTAGCCTATTGCAGAATGTGCACTTGGGGAAGTATGTAAGAAAAAGATGAAGAAGGAGATCATCTCTTTAAATGTAAGAAATCAGAACGGACAATACTATAGATATGGTAGATGTTATGATATAAAGTAGATATTATGATATATAGTAGATTATATGGAATGGAATCCTTCTCCCGCAAGGGCAATGACGGAAATCTAGCCACGTATGCTTAGAGCATGCTAATAGTATAAAGAGAACACTTTTACAATTTATTACCTGCGAAAGGCAACACTCTATAAGAAAAGTCGTTAGTGGTATAGACTCAAAACGAGGCTAATATAGCAATATTGTGGCTTAAGAATAACAAAACAAAACTGCGGATGCAAATGGACTATGGTCAAAGCAATTTTAGACCGATGCCAGTGATCGGATTAGCTTCTGAATAAGATTTAGTTAGACGAATATGTGACCAATGATTGGAAACTGAGCGTATTGCATCTTGTCTTTAAGACGATCTTTATAAGACGACTTAAATGTATACCTATACACCAACTATCGATGTACTGGTGTTCTGTGTATAGCGTATATGACCTGTTCAATCCATGATGTACCTTTACGTGTTCCAAAAATAATTATTATAACTAATTAATTAACTATTTTTCTTTTCTGTTGGATTTTGTGAAACAAGTTTAGTAAAGCTGATGGATTGCATTCATTGTTTTATATTTTCAAATTTTTTAGAATTTTGAGTCACTCAAAAATGTGCCTGCTCTTCTATTACAAAAAGGAAGTTTTCAGAAAGGAAGTTTTTAGAGTTTCGATAATTATGTTCTATGTTCTCGTACAGTAATCGGCTAATGAGGTCTGATAGCAAATATAATTACGCGGTAGATCGCTTAACAAATTTGTCATTAATCTTGATACTCTCCACAATAAAGGATGAGATGCATCGTACTATACTGGTCATTTAATTTATAATAACTAAAACACATTTCCTATAACCTTACGCATTTTTGAGGAGTATAACGCTGCAGAACATATTGACATGCATATTGCAGCCATTTTTCACAAATGCCTAAATAGCATTGACAGGGGCATCACTGCAGTATTCTCCAAAAGGTTAATTTCCTTTTGCGATCGTGATAGTTCGAATAATGTTAAGCATGTTCGTGCGTTCCTGTTTTTTTTTCGAAAGAAATATAATTATGGGCAAGTCGGGTTTGCTATTTGCTCAAAAATGGTGCATCGGGCTAATAGATGCTCCTACAAGGACTAACTCTGCTCCTAACAATTAACCTTTGTTACTATGCGTTTGTTATTTGAAAACAACATTTGAAATTCTTGTATCTGGTAGCAAATTACGCAAATTCCATACAATCTTTAATGCAGCTGCCCTAATAATGAAAGTAATACCTTTTCATTGCAAAAGCAAAGCATAGCCTGTAAATTTTGAGGAGAAGGATGAGAAAGAGTTATTGCCGACAATGTGACATATCATACTAAATAATGAACTGCCACGTTAACTGTGAAATTAACTTAATATCCTATAACATCTAATGATTGAAATCCATTATGAATGTTAAATAGGCGCTTCCTTACGGCCAAACTCAATGACGTTTTCCGTTTGTTTGTTTTTTCTATTTCCGGTTTATATCAAATAATTCTAATTGAATTCGAGTTTTGGATATATAATATTTGAAATAGCGCCGCATTCATAATGTCTAGTGATAAACATCTGTGAAATAGTTATTTTTTTGAATTCTTTAAAAACCTTTATTTTATTAATATATTTAATAAAAACAAACCAGAAGTCTAAAAACGAACTTATTGAATAATAATAGATAAAAACAAAAACATTAAATTGTACCCATTAAAGAGATTGGGTACAAAATAAACAATTAACGACTTCGTTGTGTAGTAAATCAATTCTTTCAAACTTGTTGCTCTAAGTATATAAGGAAATGTATACAGATGTATTTTAGCCAACATTCCGGTATCGATTTTTAAACAAACATCGAAAAAAAAGTTGACTAATCTCTGTAAATATTCAAAGGGCAAACAAAAGACTTAAGAGCCAAACGCTAATTTACGGTAGCGAATGTCTTCATATTTCATTGACAACATTTCGTTTTTGATTATGCCGTCCATAAATATCTAGTTTGCTGACATTTTCAACACCTTTAAAATCTATCTGTTTTGAATCGCATAGTAGCGATCAAATTTGACATAAAATAAACATAATTTAAGCAAAGCAAAATTATGTTGATTAGTTTCAAATTGCATGGATAAAACTGAAAGAATGAAAGAATGTTTTTGATGTCGGTTTAAGGTATTCTTATGTAGAATTTCATAGGAATAAAGTGAAATAAACTTTCGCCAATTTCATCCTATAAACTCGCAAAAAAACACTTGTTGTACGTTCACAAAACCGTATTTCGTCAGTAAGGTTAAGGAATTCGAAACAAACCGGATTTGAGAAATCGAGAAGGTGGATGCTATATTTGAAATACAAAGAAAAAAAAATTACAAATAACTTTGTATAAATATGATGTTTATATTTACATTTCTTACGGAAACTTGTTAAAAATCATGTCTTTTTTCATCAAAACTTATTAAAAATGAATTTAAAAATTACTTTAAAATGAATTTGCAAATGTTTCATGAACCTACCTAATATAAGATTAAATTAAATTGTAGTTTATGCTACCTTTTGTGCCCTTTTTGGGGTAAAGATATTGTGAATTGTTCATAAGGAAAATGTCCGATAATGTTTAACGAATGCCAGAAATTACACTTGTAACTACCATAAATTGTAAAACCAAAAAGTAGTTACTCTGCACAGTTCAATCAGTCGACTTGCCTTCCCAGAGGTACAGAAGATTATCTCAATCCCAAAATACAGTCCATAACCTACTCTAGAAATTTCCAACCGGGTCCAGTGGAAGGAAAAATGTTGATATTTTTACAGAATAGTTTTTCAGAGCCTTCATTTGAAATACTGTGAAAGAAATGGCAAACCAGTAAGTTTATGCGTTTCTGTGTCGCCTTTTATAAAAAAAACGTTTAAGCAACAAACTTGAGCAAATGTTAAAAACCCACAAGTGAAAGTAGTCCTATGTATACTAAATATACACACATATTTCAGAGGCTATATAATAGCAGTAATTATAGCAAATTTGAATTTTTTGTAGAATTCTACCAGTTGTCTAAGTTGTCTTTTTCAAACAAATTTGATATATTTTTTAAATTGCGTTGTCTTTTTCAAACAAATTTGATATATTTTTTAAATTGCGTTTTCAAACTCAATTGGGGTATGCAATTAAAAGTTCTCAAGTGATTGCAGAAGTACATATATCAAATAATTACGCAGATTTCTGAAATTATATAATAAATTTTCTTGTTAATAATTATAGATTTAGATGTATATTTTAAACTCATTATTATATATCACATACAGGGTGATTTTTTAAGATTTAAGTTTTTCAGGTTGGCAGCACTGGTTAGTAATGGCGTCCAAACGTCATCTGTCAAAGTAAAAAGTGTACAGTATACTCTGCCATTTCATCAGAGAAAGACTAACAAACGAGCAACGATTGCAAATCGCTGAAATTTATTATCAAAATTCGTGCTCTGCGGCAAATGTGCATCGTTTGATGCGACAATTTTATAGTCGTCATAATTGACCTGTTAAATCAACAATTCGTGCTGTTATCTTCAAATTTCGCACCAAATTAACTTTGTTGGACATAAAACCATCGACTCGCATGCTTAGAGTGCGTACCGAAGAAAATATTGCAGCCGTAGCGACCAGTGTTAATGATGATCGTGAAATGTCAATTTGTCGCCGTTCTCAGCAATTGGGAATGTGTTACTCAACCACAAGGAAGATTTTACACGTCGATTTGGGTTTGAAAGCCTATAAAATTCAACTCACGCAAGAATTGAAGCCGAAAGAAAGTCTAATTTTTGGTGAATGGGCCTTACAAAAGCTCAATGAAAATCCGCTGTTTTTGGTGAGCAGCTTATCTCTCGATTTGACTCTGTGAGTTGGCCGCCAAGATCTTGCGATTTAAGGCCTGTTGATTATTCCTTGCAGGGTTATGTCCAGTCGTTAATCTATGTGGACAAGCCGAATACTATTGAAACCTTACAGGATAACGTAACACGCGTTATTCGTGGAGTACAAGCCGAAATGCTCGAAAAAGTGACGAAAAATTGGACCTTCCGAATGGACATTTTGAAACGGAGCCGCGGGCAACATTTACATAAAATTATCTTTAAAAATTAAATGGCAAAGAGAAATTTATCGATTCTAATAACATATTTTAATATATGATGCAAATTAGAGTGTTTTATTCGATTTTTAAAAATACTACGATTAATAAATCACCCTTTGCATTGAAAGTCACAACATTTATTGTTACTAACAACTTTGGACCAAGATAATGCAGACTTATTCTGACATTGTCTAAGAAATTATAAAAAGCGATTAACATTAGAATCAAATGAGGTTGATATCAACAAAATCGTTGTACTATTGATTATAATATATCGTTGTAGGAACGTAAAGTTTGTTTTTATAGCAACCACAATCTCTTATTGTCAAAGTAAACATTGCGATATGTAAATTATTATATATTTATAGCATTGTTGTTTAATGGAATTTGTTATATATTTATAGCATTGTTGTTTAGCGCGTTGTTCTTTTGGTCATTTCTAATAGCATATCGATAAATGTATAATCCTTTTCTGTCACCTTATAAATATCTTAAATTTATACACGAATAAATAAAAGACCCGGGCAACAAACTTAAGCTATTTTTAGCTCTCGCTGAATGCGAACGAACGTGTATAAAATAATCATGTATAATTTAGAAAGATGCCAAGTAAATATTTTTAGAATCTGTTCCCAATGACACATTGAATCTTGATTGTGTACGCTGAAAAATGTTGATGATCTTTATAGCATAATTCTTTAACATTTGGGCTTTTGTGAATAACAACTTAGTACAGGTGTGAGTTTGTTGTGCCGCCTTTCATGGTTGTACGATTTGCAAGCAAAAAAAAATAAAAGACTTAAGAAACAAACTTGAAGAAATATTATTGCCTTTCTTTAAATCATAGCAGTGAAACCATATATAGGGTGGCGCATAAGCAACGTTAAGATTTGATACATTTTTTGTTGAAGTCTTTTTTTTCGTTTCTCTACAGAGTTAACTAAATAATACTTTTGAAATTTATGATGGAAAGAACAAAGAAATAAAGTTGTTCAACTTTACTTTGAAAGTCAGCGCTCGATTATTCCGATCATATCGAAATTTCTTTTATGTTCGAAGTGCCCCTGGCGCTCCAACAATTTACCGACTGGTTCAGCGTTTTGGGCAACAAGGGGCTGTCTGTGATCTTCCGCGTTCTGGAAGACCTCGTGCAGTTCGAAATGAAAAGACCATTGTTCGAGTGTAGGCAAGTATTGAGGAAAACCCCGAAACTTGCACCAGGTGACGTTCTCAGCAGTTAGACGTGTCTAGGCGGCCTTTGCAAAGAATTTTACATATGTTACATCCTTACCCACATAAGATGCAATTGGTTCACGAGTTAAACCAAATGATAGTTACCGTTAAGGTTACTTATGCGCCACCTTTTATATGTGATTTATATATCAAATAAACTTACATATTTCGAAGACTACATAGCAGAGCCCATAACCGACACGGAATAATAACGAAAGAACCATTTTGATTTGTTTCTGGTTCGGGCATTTGAATCAAATTTATATAAAATTTTAATACTGATTCTGACTGGAGAAGCGATATTGTATTTCATTTCACTGTTGATTCCCGCTTTAGAGAAGAAACTGAACCTAATTTTAATACTATTCCATGCATTCCAAATTGAGACTATAAATAATTTGGATTTTATTTCGATTTATGTAATGTTGCAGTTGATAGTAGTTGGTTTCCTTTGGAAAATTTCAAATCAATTAACATATAAATTATTTCACATATTGGGCACATTACTGAAAGCCTGATTTATAATTTAGGAAATAAATTTGTTGAAGTATTCATAACTTTTCCCAATTTTCAAGCGCCAAAGCCATATTCTCTAATATGAAACAAACCACTTTAGGTTTCAGTTCTGATTCAGATTGAGAAATTAAAGTTTCATTTTAGGGTCTCGAATCCGAACATGTATTTCATTACGTTTTTGTGGAGAAAACAAATCAATGTAAGTTTTCTGCTGCGTTTTAGGTAGCAAAATATGAAAGTTTATTTTGAAGGTACGAGAAGGAATAAATAAAAAAAATAGATGAAAAACTGAATAATGAAATAAATAAATAAATGCTTAAACTTGCAAAGTTTTACAAAATGTGTATTTAAATTTTGATTTTTTATTGTGCCACAATTTTTATTGCCGGTAATAACCGATATCGCCAGTTATGTTGCTAGATGTCCATTACATTTTTAGGGAGTTTTTTTCCACTGACCAAAACAACTTCGTGTAGGCAAATTGATACTAAATTGTAGAAACTTAAAAATATCAGAGGTGATTGGGAGATTAGCATTGACAATGTGGCTCTTTTTGATCACAAATTTTTTCTTCGTGGACGTTCCTTTGATAACAATAAAAATCTTCTACCGATATCGTAAATAAATCATAAATACTCGTATATACATATAATTAGAAAAATGCTGATGGCTTCACATAATAACTCTACAATACTTTCTTTCCGACTTCTGCCGATAACAACTTGATTAATTTGCGAGTTTTTGTGTAGTCTTTAACAGACTTTCGACTTCTTCCACAATACTCAAAAGACTTAAGCAACAAACTTTACCAAATGTTTATGTCTGTCTTTAAAATTCACAAGAGAATGTAATTTGTATATTTAACGAATAATCTTACAAATTTCTGAGGAAATGTATGTTTATTGTCGTTGTTGCTAATTGTTTTTCTGTTAAACATCAAGAATTTAATCTTCTACATAGTATGGCTTATTATCCATGAAGTATTTTCTTCTTTTTTTTTTTCTTCTTAAAGCGTCCAGGTTATTCAAATTGTTTCAATTCGAAGAAACAAAATTCAAATTGAGTATTTGAATTCAATTGCCTATTATGCCATATTTATTTAAAGCATCAGCATATATTGTTACCAATAATTCTGCATTCAAATAATACTATAATAACTTCGAAAATTATAAAGACCGGCAGGTAACACAATCAAGGATCGCCACCAAATTTAAGTCAAATCAGAAAATATTTTTAATTTATTTTCAGAATCAAAATTATATAAAAATTTCATATTTATTCTAATAATCGTATGGAAATTGTCTTAAATTTTGTTTCTTTTTCAAATGTCCAAAAATAAATTTGCAATAAATTTCTATTTTGAATCAAGTACTTGGAAAGGAATTACAAATAGTTATGTCAGCTTATAAAATGTTTTGTTTGTGTGTCATTTAGAAGGTTTTAACTGAAATAGCAAATACAAATTTGAAATAGCTGTGACAATTTCTGAAAAAAATATAAATGGCTTATTTGAATTCAATTGTTTTGTTATCAATCAAGGATGGTCACCGAAGTTAAGTCAAATCAGAAAATATTTTTAATTTGTCTTAGTTTCTAGTATCAGAATCAAAATTATATACAAATTTCATGTTTATCGAATCAAAATTGTTTTAAATTTTGTTTCATTTTAGATATCCAAAAAGAAACTACCAATAAAATTCTATTTTGAATCAAATACTTGGAAAGAAATTACAAACAATTATATCAGTTTGTGAAATGTTTAGTTTGTACGTCATTTAGAAATTTTCAACTGGAAAATCAACATACAAATTCTAAATAGCCGTGACAATTTCTGAAGCCCTACAATTTAACATTCAGGGACTAATCTTTGTAAGCAGGTTCATCTTTCGTAATTTTGCTTCAGATTTCTTGTTCGACCAGAAAAGAACACACTATCAGGTTTCAATTCCGATTGAAATTAAGAAATGAAATGAATTAAAAAAGAATGTTTTATGTATTATAAAACAATGTTTTCCCTTCGCGTCCACGAACCAAAATGTCTGCTTAATGGCATTTTTAGTGTAGAAGTTGAATTAATGTGAGTCCGTGCTTAATGCTCAGGTAAGAAACGAATTGAAGCATGAAGTGAAAGTTTTGTTTCGAATATGAATCAAAATCAAACTTATATTGTATAAAAAAAGAAAAAGAAAAGAAACAATTCAAATTAAAATGTGGATGGTAACAAAGCTTTCGTGAAAATTCCTCATTAGGATCACGAGTAAAATTAAAAACGGCAATAGGGATGATTTTGATCGGAAGCTTTTAAAAGCAAAAGGCAAAAGCGGAAGCAAAAAAATATAAAGACTTTTTGAAGGAAAGTCCCATCTTTTATCGCCATCCTATGCAAATCGTGATTGCCGAAATGGAAAAATACAGATGTTATCATAGCACTTTCTTTTGGACTTTGTTTTTGAATAAGAAAGGTGTTAATTTTGTTAGTTTCTATGACACCTTTTAAATTTTTTCGCTTTCTGTATGAAAATTCATAAGACTTAAATTTGTTTTTTTTTGATGCTCACTAAATGTGTCTAGATTGTCTTTTGGCACAGAGGATTGTTTACAACATGGCTGTCCGTTAGTATTGTGCAACTTTCAGATTATTTAAATAGTTTAAATTTGGAAAATTTTTGCAAGTTATTAATATAAATTTGATAGCTTATTATGCCACATTAATTAAAATTCGTATTTCTTATTGTATGGAAGCGAATAGACCTGAGACAGACAAAAAATGCATATAGGTTTTTTTCTATTTTAAACATAATCTTTTATAACAATATAATAATTCTTTTCTTTAGTTATCTTTGAATAAAACTTAGCGAATTTGTGATTTCTTTGCGTCGTCTTCTAAAATTATTCAATTTCTATATGCAATATCAAAAGACTTAAGCAACAAACTCAAATAAATGTCAACAAGATTAAATTAAATTTATTTTAAATTTACATTTGTTTTTTAGATGCTTAGTAAATGTGTCCAGATTGTCTTTTGGCACAGAGGATTGTTTACAACACGGCTGTCCATTAGTATTTTAGAAATTTCAAGTTATTTAAATCGTTTTAATTTGGAAAATTTTTGCAAGTTATTAATATAAATTCGATAGTTTATTATGCCATATCAATTAAAATTTGTATTTCTTATTGTTGTTGAAAATTCTGTATAAGAAACAGAGGCGATAAAAGCTGAGACAGACAACTTATTGATCTCAAACATTTATAAAAATAGGAATTTGTTTTTTTTTTTAATGGTAAACACTAATTTGTATCGCTACCCAAATCACATCGCTATTGAGTAAAGAGAAAGATGTTTATGTTTTCGTAGCATAATTCTTTTCTTTAGTTATCTTTGAATAAAAATTAGCGAATTTGTGATTTCTTTGCGTCGTCTTCCAAAATTATTCAATTTCTATATGAAAAATCAAAAGACTTAAGCAACAAACTCAAAACAAGTACAGGGTGATTTTTTAAGATTTAAGTTTTTCAGATTGCCAGCACTGGTTGGTAATGATGTCCAAACGTCATCTGTCAAAGTGAAAAGTGTACAGTATACTCTGCCATTTCATCATAGAAAGACTAAGAAACGAGCAACGATTGCATATCTAATCGACCGACAGGCAACACAATCAAGGATCGCCACCAAATCTAAGTCAAATCAGAAAATATTTTTCATTTGTTTCATTTGTTTGTTTATGGTATCAGAATCAAAATTATATACAAATTTCATATTTGTTCTACCAATCGAATCAAAATTGTTTTATATTTTGTTTCATTTTTAAATATCCAAAAAGAAACTACCAATATTTTGAATCAAACACTTGGAAAGGAATTACAAACATTTATATCAGTTTGTGAAATGTTTAGTTTGTACGTCATTTAGAAATTTCCAACTGGAAAATCAAATACAAATTCTAAATAGCTGTGACGACTTCTGAAGGCCTACAATTTAACATTCAGGGACAAATCTTTGTAAGCAGGTTAATCTTTCGTAATTTTGCTTCAGATTCCTTTTTCGACCAGAAAAGAACACACTATTAAGTTTCAATTCCGATTGAAATTAAGAAATGAAATGAATAAAGAAAGAATGTTTTATGTATTATAAAACAATCGTTTTGCTTTGCGTCCACGAACCAAAATGTCTGCTTAATGGCATTTTTAGTATAGAAGTTAAATTAATATGAGTCTGTGGTTAATGTTCAGGTGAGAAACGAATTGAAGTATGAAGTGAAAGTTTTGCTTCGAATATGAATTAAAATCAAACTTATAATGTATTAACAAAAAATTCAAAGCAAAATGTGGAAGGTAACAAAACTTTCGTGGAAATTCCTCATCAGAATCACGAGTAAAGTTAAAGTTGCCAATAGGGATGATTTTGATCGGAAGCGTTTGCAAAAAATATAAAAACTTTTTTAAGAAAAGTCCCATCTTTTATCGCCATTCTATGCAAATCGTGATTGTAATGACGTCCAAACGCCATCTGTCAAAGTGAAAAGTGTACAGTATACTCTGCCATTTCATCACTGAAAGACTAACAAACGAGCAACAATTGCAAATCGTTGAAATTTATCATCAAAATTCGTGCTCTGTGACAAATTTTGCATCGTTTGATACGACCATTTTATCATAATCGTCATAATCGACCTGCTGAATCAACAATTCGTGCAGTTATCTCAAAATTTCGCAACAAATTTACTTTGTTGGACATAAAACCATCGACTCGCGTGCGTAGAGTGCGTACCGAAGAAATTGCGATTGGGCATGTGTTACTCAACCACAAGGAATATTTTTTGCCTCAATTGACTGAGTTGAACTTGGTTAACATGTGGTGTCATCAGGACGGTGCAACATGCCACACTGCCCGTGAAACAATGGATATGTTGAGGGATGAATTTGGTGAGCAGCTTATCTGTCGATTTGGCCCTGTGAGTTGTCTTCCAGGATCTTGAGATTTAAAGCCTCTTGCTTATTTCTGGTGGGGTTAAGTTAAGTCGTTACAGGATAGCATAACATGCGTTATTCGTGGAATACAGGACGAAATGCTCAAAAAAGTGCTAAAAAAATTGGACCTTCTGAATGGACATTTTGAGACGGAGCAAATATAATGAATCGAACAGGGAAACGTAAATTAAATTCCAAGTGAAAGTGCAATATTTTTGCTTTGTCGAATAGCTTTAGCCTGGCCACAAGCGAACGTCCGGCAAAGGGTTACATTTGAAAACGCTTTGAACTCAATACGTAGCGGTGAAAACCAATCGACGGCGTACATTCAATGTGCGTAAAGGCGATTGTGGACCATTAAATACGTGATTAGAGTCCATAAATGTGTGGGTTGCCATTGGCTCATTTGTCCACTTATTTGGAGTCGCAAGCGATGACGTCATCACTAATTGTTTGGAAAACATTTACATGAAATTTTCTTTAAAAATTAAATGTCAAAGACCAGTTTATCGATTCCAATAAAAATTTTAATATATAATGGAAATTTGAGCGTTTTATTCCATTTTTTAAAAAAACTACTATTAAGAAATCACCTTTTATTAACAATCACTCATTCCCAAATCTCACGACTGAATACGAATGAGTTGGCATCGGACAATCATACATTTATTCTAATGCAATATATATTTAATTTTATTATGTTTAATTGTTTTTTTTTTTTTTTTGTTTAAATGTCAACTAAATGTCTAGATTGTCCTTTGGCATATAACATTGCTTTCCAACATGGCCATCCAGTATTATGTTATAAATTTCAGGTTATTTAAATTTGTTGAAATTTGGAAAATTTTTGCAAATTCTGTGTTTAAATTCAATTGTTTATTATGACACAATAATTGAAATTTGCAATTTTTATTGTTATTGTTTTAATGTAAAAACTCTGGGCCTATATGATTAACATCGTCATCATCATCATCATCATCATTATCAGAGAGCTTATAAATGCCTGAGTTGTTTTTAGTATTCAACATTGGACCTATCCTAACATTGTAGATTCACGTTTATTGTATACCACAAGGGCTGTATACATGTGCGCGTAATGTATACAAGTATGTGCGTAAGCTATTAACACCAATGCCTTCAGTGTAAGCAAGTTTACAATAAAAATTTTCCATACACAACAGCTATTGGAGAAATACCACCACGCTATGTGTCATGCAAAGTGTTGAAAAACTATAAAAAACTACATTTCGATTAATCATGTTTAGATTTATGTAAACAATTATTCATACATAGTGAATATTTTATTAAATGATATTATCTTAGATTTGTCGCTTTTACAAGCGTAGATATTAAACAATCATTAGTTAACCTGATAAGCTAGGCTAGACACAATTAAAATATTTACATAATGCAATTTATGCATTAATTCTTAATGACATCTAGCATTTATTTTGATATTGCAAACTATTTTTCAATTTCCTATTTCCATCGAAACTGTTAAAAAGTGACGTTGACATTGCTCTCTTTCTCTCTTTCGATTTCTATAGAAATATACATATATACAGAACGTGTGCATGGATTTTGCATACAACTATAAAAAAAGAGGGGAATGATCTATTATAGTTGATGTGTTTATCATATCATTTGCATGGCTGCTTCATGTATACTCGTATGTGGGTGTGTCTGCAGTTGTTTTTGTATTAGAGAAATATAAAACACCTCTATCAACGAAAAAAAAATAGCAAACAAACAAAAAATATACAATAATCATGGAAAAAAAAAGAAGGCTTGTTTGTCTCAGGCCCCCTTTGTGACAAGTGCTGTCAGAGCACAAACTTATTTACACTTGTCCGCTTAGTAAACTTAGCGTTTATTGACCCAGACATTTTGATAAACGTTGCTATTTTGTGTGTTGAACCTGTATGGAGATACAATCCGCATGTATACACTTTGCCAGTTCACTTTACACATATCGTATACCTCTGTACATACATACATTCGAGTACATACATACTTCGCTTATTTATAAACATACATATACGATTATTACCGGCGGCAAAACAATAACTGGAGGCAACATGTGAATATCACGCGATTGCTTTTCAGCTGTCCGCTACTGTTTGCAAGTTCATTTTTCGTGTTTTGTATTTAACTTAAAATTCTCGAGCTCAAGTTTACCGCTACTTACCAACATTGCTATGTTGACCATAACCACTTCATCGTCTTCGGAACGACCTTCAGAGAGGTGCTCTTGCCAGACCAACGGATGACTGGGTATGGTAGACATGGTGTTATTTTCATTGAATGTCACATTTTCGTGAGTCATGATTTCTCTGTAAAGGAAAAAAAAAGAAATTGCAAATCAGCTGATTGAAGCAGAAGAAAAAGTTGTATATAGAAAGATATGTCTTAAAATAATCTAGAAATTTTTATACAAAGTAGACAAAATACGAGTTTTTAGCATTTGCTAAAAGTTTGAATATGGTTTCTCAAAGATATTCAAATATAGATTCTAATGATGTTTTCAGAAATCTTAGATTGGCTTGCTGTGTAAAATTATCGTTATCAAAAATGTAAAATTTTAAATGAAAATTAAGTCGATAGTAAAAAAGCCTATTAATCAGATGATGCCATCAAAGTTTTGATGTGGTAAAGTATGTATATATTAGGTGCACCATCAAGTTCCCTCTGTTTGACAATAGATGGCGCCAGTTGTAAGTGCTAGTCGATTCTGCCATAACCTAAACATCATGATTCAAGCTTAGGCATATGGTAAACATACCGCCTCCACACAATAGTGATTTTCTTTTGACGTCATGTTCTTTTGGAAATTCGGTCTGTGAGTTTTTTTTTTGCTTTAACTCGTTTGGCACCCGAGTTATATTCAATTCCAAAGACAAACACATATATTAGGACACACGAAATTGATAAATTTGTAAAAAATATAACAAATAAAAATTAAATACAAAATTAAAGAAAGTAGTACGAAATGTATTTTCTGTTTCGAAATATCTAACACACTTAATAAAGAAATGCTGAACAATAATTACAAATAATTCTGCAGAATTAAAATAAGATATTAAATGCCAAATAAGAAAATATGTATACTAGTTTTAAGTCTGAATGCAATTAATAAAAAATGAATAAAGTCAGTTGTTGAAAGATCATCAAAAGAAAAAGTTCAATGTGCTTCTAAGTAAAAAGGAATTCTTTTTTTAAAAAGACTCTTGCCTGGAGAGAATATAAAATTCCCACACATTGAGTTTTATTTACATTCAGCCTTATTCAAATTATTCGAAATGGGTTTTCTGTGCAATATTTAATTCCTGGGTAATCCATATAGTGCTTACATGACGGCTGCACCCCTTCTTTTATTCTATCGACATTTTCGACAATTGACCTTTTAGAGCGTGGTGTGTATTTGGCATCAAAATTACCCGAAGGGAATCGACGAAACTAAAATTGAGCACGATTGGAAATTACAGTATCAGGTGTATAGATACTATTCACATTTTCAGCCACCTGGCTTATGTTTTTCCGCCTTGTCAAAAAAAAAAAAACGGTAAATTAAGGCGCATTTTGCCTTTGCCGGTGTTCATTTTTGATGCGGGCTCAAACAATTCCGAATTAAGTAATAGCAAAACTAACTAAATATAATATTTTTTTGGATACAAAATCATATCTTTCTAATGTCATCTAATATCACCCGATTGCTTTATACAGGGTGGGCCGTAAGGGTGTTGGCGGTTTAAATATTCCATTTCTCGGTAAAGCGCGGCGCGGGGTGGCGGGGGGATATGTTGTTCGCTGCGCCGCTTCCTGGAAATGTATTTGCCATGGAGCCGTACACGGGAGTGCAGCGTGCACTTTGTGTCCGAGCGTATTACGAAAACAATAAATCAGTAATTACTGCACGACGTTTGTATCGGCATGAACACGGTTTACACGATTTAAGTGAGGTTCCAAGCGCCAATGTGATTCGAAAATGGATCAGAATGTTCGAAACAACCGGCTCAACAGTACCAATTACGGTTCGTGGTCGCCCAGTTTCTGCAAGATCAGCCGACATTGCGGAGCGTGTTCGTGTTTCAGTTCACGACGGTTAGAGCGAACAATTATTGCAACATGCTAGCAGGCTTTTTGGTGCCAGCTTTGCAAGAACTTCAAGCCAATACCTCGAGGATGTGGTTTCAACAGGATGGAGCCACATGTCATACGGCTAGGGTATCCATGGAGCTGCTGAAAAATGAATGGCCCCCACGTAGCCCCGATCTCTCTCCATGCGATTATTTTCTATGGGGCTACCTCAAATCGGTAGTCTACGAGAAAAATCCGACCAATTTAGAGCAGTTGAAGAGGAACATTATTCAGGAAAGTAGCAAAATACTGAGAACAACTTTTCAACGAGTTTTCCAAAATTGTCGACTTCGGTTCCAAGAGTGTCAAGCAGACGAGGGAAGCCATTTGGACAACATTATTTTTAAGTCTTAAAAATTCCCATGCTTCTACTTTTTAAAAATACAAATATATTTTTTTTATGTTTCGTAGTTTTTTTTTTTTAATTGTATATTTAAACCGCCAACACCCTTATGGCCCACCCCGTATAACGCGATATATACCTACAGATTAATAAAGCCATTTATTAGAATAATAATTTAATTACAGACGAATTCTCTCGCAACTCATGAATGAGACGGGAGAGGCCACCACATTCGACTACTCAGAGTGGAGCTATCATCAGACATATCAAGATAACCGCCGTTTAAATAATGATAATTAGCTGTATCGGAAATTGAACCCACGATCATGCGAACGATAGTCGCGTGTACTACTCATTGCGCTACTGTCGGTCAATTTAATTAATAATTTAAACTAAATTTTGATTCATACAGAAAACCAAAAAAAAAAACTCGATTTAACCAATTCTTTTACTAGTTGGATAGTTGGAAACACGATTTTCGGAAAAACTGACTTTTAGATTAACTCAAAAACCGGTTTTCTCACACTCTAGTTGCAACACACTAAAACGCTTAGTCGCAGTGACATTTAGATTTTACATATAAATTACTTTTATTAAGACATCCTACCTGTGTGTCTGTATCACATATTTAAATAATTTGCACTTCACCCGCCCCCACAGTTTGTGAATCGCACGGGCAACAAATCCAGACACTACAAACGCATTGATTTATATGTATGTAAAAACAATAATTTTTTTAAAAATTTTCCATAAATGTAATGAAAATAAGTAGTCGCGTAGGAAGTAGCTAAGGCTAGTTAGCAATTAATTAAAGAACACTGACACATTTTGCATCGTGTGAACGAACGGAATGGGCCAGCATTCATTGATTGCTAAGCTATAAATTTGTAGAAAGAATAAAATTAAATAAAAGATCTCTATTGCAAAAGGCGGCATCTCAAGCTTTCTCCATTAATTGTTTGTTTATACATTTCGCACAATTTAGTGCTATAAAGTGATTATCAAAATTTTTTTTTAGCAATTTCCAACTGCTAAAAAGTTACTCGTCATTGAAATGTGTACAAAAATATTCATACACCAACCCGAAATTCGACTTGTCATCATAAGGCCATCATCTTGTGAGGCGATTTATAATAATGAATTGTTATTTAAGTAGTATTTACGCCCACAATCTGTTTCTCCTTTATCCCTAGTGGGGAATAAACACAACGATTTGAGATCAAAATTTGATTAATATTTGTAAAGCAACTCAAATTGAGCATTATCATCAATTTATAGAGTCATATGATGAGGCAAATTATGATTCACCATCCTTTAATTACTATTTATAGCCGTAATCCTTACGTCATGCGGAAAGAAGGTTTGTGTCATAGCGGGAGGGTAATGTATAATACTGCTTCCAACACAGGAACAGGTATTAATCACTTGTTGCCAGGTATAAACTATAAGATGGATGCATTAGATCTTTATAACCCAGCTTCCGGAGATTCTGGCCACCTATTGTGGATGTATTTGGTCTAGCGTTGTTCTGAAACACTGAGCGATTGCTTCCTTCAGACGGTCCAATTGTTGACAGTTTAGGAGTGAATTAAAAGTTTGGTCGTAGGGAAGCAGCTTACAGTAGATCGCAATGGAATCAGAATTAGATTAACTTGATTACCGGGTTATTCATTTTTCGGTTTTAAAAGTAAAGTTAAATAAAACACACATAAAACTAAGATTTCGACGAAACTTTTGTTTCCTTATAATGCTTGGACCTTGCCAATGTGTACGAAATACAATGTCATTTAAATGACCGCCTTTGGATTGATTGCACTAGTGGATCTTTTTGAGGTAGTTTTCCGCACACTTTTCTGCACATTTCGGGCGATATCTCGGCAATAACTTGACAAATGTTGATTTCCAAATGCTCCAACGCTTGGGAATTTACCGCCTAAACACGGTCATTGACGTAGCCCCACAAAAAAAGTTTAAAGGCGGCAAATCGCATGATTTTGGTGGCCAATTAACGCCGCCAAAACGTGAAATTATGTTCGCTGGAAACTTCTCATACAATAAAGCCAAAATCAGCCGTGTTGTTTTTCTCGTGGCACCGCTTTGTTGAAACCACATAACATCCAGTTGATAATTTTCAACTGCAATCTAAAAAAGTCGGTTACCATACGGCAATACTGCTCCGAATTGAGATACGGATTATCCTCCACACTTTCACTAACAGATGCCATATTTTCGCATGTGCTTATATTGCCTGACTACATCAGTAGCGTTTCCAGTCCCTTCAAAATTCTTTATAATCTTGTTAATTCCTTGCACATCAGGTCGATTATGACGAACATAATCACCCCGTAATGCACGAAAAGTGCCCCGCTTGAATCACCACTTTTGTAGTAAGTTTTAGCTATTTTTACGCATTATTCGGTTGTTAAACGATCCATATTCGTAAATGGCAAATCTTTTACTAAATAAATAGCACTTCAGATGACTTCAGGTGACAGCCTTGCCAGACCGGCGGTTCTGAAACCACTAAATGGATAATGCTATAATCTGTCTGTGATTGGCATTTGGTTAACTTAATTGTGGTAATTGTTAAATTGAAAACTGTTTTTCTAAGTTGATATTGTGTTGTCAATTTTGAAATTAGTCTATTCTTACCAATTTTGAAAGACAAGATCTCCCAATAATATTTCTAGAATGGAAACTAATACTTTCATATAATCCTTTTCAGTTAAATTTTAAAGATTAAATAATTTTATTTTCAATTACTGATAAAAGTAATTAGAAATTCATAGTATACTTTTTTTATATTCATACTAGCTGACCCGGCAAACGTTGTTTTGCCTTTAAAGATTCAATGTTAATGTGGTAAAAATTAATTGCAAAAATCTCATCTCCAACGCCATCTATCACTTCAAATAAAACCTTTTAAACCTTCCGGAATACTCTACTAATAATTTAAGACCAAAATGAGACAAATCGGTCCAACCGTTCTCGAGCTTTAGCGAGACTAACGCACAGCAATTGATTTTTATATATATAGATATGCGTTTTTAGTTCTGAAATTCAGGAAGTGCCATTAAAACGAAATCAAATCCGGATATAGCTTTGATTTCTTTCAGTTTCTACAGCCTATTTCAAAAACATACAAAATTTGTATTTTAGCTTCGGAAATCGAATCAAAAAAGTTCTGTTGAATTTTGTTTCTCTTTCATACACCCAAAAGGAAAATACAAACAATTTTCATTATGATTCAGTTTATGGAAATTTTTGTTTATATTAATTTAAATTTAAAAGAACAGACAACATTTTTAAGTAGCTGTGAAAATTTCTTAAAGCCTGATATCGTAAATTTACTTGCCTCAGTTTGGCGCCAGACCTTTTTTTCTGACAGAAAACGATATTTTATATGTACACTGGGTTTCAGTTCTATTTCATATTACAAATTTTCTATTATATTCTATTTTCTATCGTTAGTGGAAAGTTGTATTCCGTTTGATACTAGAAAATGTTTGGCATATTTCCGTCCAATATCGTTTATGTCTCTTATATAATCTTTAGATATCATGTCCTATAAATCGTTATCATTGAAAAAGTTTCGTTATAAACGTTTTGCTTTATCAATTAAGGAATTTCATATGTTTAATGTCAGATGTGCAAGTAATGAATTGGAATTATTTCGAATATTACGTGGCCTGTTTAGTGTGGAGGTCTTGTGAATGAAGCAATGTTTTGTGATACATCTTAAGTATTTTTTGATTTAATTAAATGTGTTTTTGACGTACATTTTCGTAAGCAAACACATTAATTTTTAGTATTAAGAGTATAAATAAATTTCCTCCGATTTTTGTTTTGTCAAAAATTTGTAATTTTTTGCGAAATTCTTTTTGTACCTGCGAATATCGCATGTATAGAAACTTTAATCTTTTGAAACTATTCAGGAATCAAGTCAATTTTTGGCTTCTTCATACGTCATGAAGCTCTGGTTGGATAGGTCACGTCTCATCGATCTAAAAACAAGCTATAACCATAACAAACAACATCTAGTGAATGTGGCGGGTATTTAAGACTTCGTAATTTGAAGTTTTGTAGGTAGGTTTTGAAAAACAACGGAGATTTACTTGAAACGCTAATAATATTTGAGAATTTCGTAAAATAATGAGAACTGAGATGAAGATGCATCATAAATTAAAAGATAAAAACTGCTAGCATGTCTTGAGAAATTATTTCTTTTAATTAACATCTTTGAAGGCTGTTAAAAATCACTTATCTGGGGACAAAGCATATACTTGGAATGCTCCTTTGGTAGCCTGTTTTTGGGATTGAATCAAAAGCGTTTAGTTATGCTTACGTTTAGTGGAATTTTAAATCTTCCACTTTTTGCTGAAGATTTTTACATTTGGTAAGTATTCTTGACACATTTTATATTTATTTATTATATTATACTTATATTTATTTTTATTATAATTATTATATAATATCTATTTATAAAGGGTGTCCCAACAAGAACGCAAGATTTAAATTTGGTGCCATTCGAAGTGTCATTGTTTGACATTTGAACAATTGTTATTGTTTGCTAGTAAAAGGTACCAGGTTAGTAAAAAATGGAGCGCTATACGAATGAACAACCCATTCTCATTGTGAATTGTTTTACCAAAATGGCGAACGTTTTGCGGCTACAGTTCGCAAATTGCGATCAATTTAGGGTCACAATAAGATTAATGGATAAATTTGCCAAAACTGGGTTTGTTAGTGATGTAAAGACGACAACGCGCCTTCGACTAGGCCGATCGACCGAAAATGTCGCATGTCGCTTGATGTCGCTTAAACTCCATTTACCTAAATTCGACACCGAGCTCAGCAAATTGGTGTCTCCAAATCCACTATGCAGCGAATTTTGACGAAAAATTTGCATCTTCATGCATACCTATACAAAGTTAAATTGACTCAGGAACTGAAGCCAGCTGACCATGGACAGCGAAGGGAGTTCGTTAATTGGGTATTGGAGAGACAACATGAAAATGCCGATTTTGCCGATAAAATTATCTTCAGTGACGAGGCCCATTTCCATCTTGATGGCTTCGTCAATAGGCAGAATTGTCGCATTTGGGGTGAGGAAAATCCTCGAGTGATTAACGAGAAGCAAATGCATCCTCAAGGTGTCACTGTGTGGTGTTAATTTTGGGCTGGAGGAATCATTGGATCTTTTTTTTTTTGTGAAAATGAGGGATGTCAAGCGCAAACAGTCAATGGTGTTCGGTATCGTAAAATGATAACCCGTTTATTCGTGCCTAGAATTGAAGAAATGAACGTGGAATGTGTGAATGTGGTTTCAAGAAGACGGCGCCACATGTCATACATATCATTTCCCGGTCGTGTTATTTCGCGTTTTGGAGACCAGAATTGGCCGCTTAGATCGTGCGGTTTAACACCATTAGACTTTTTTCTTTGGCGGTTTTTTGAAGTCGATGGTTTACGGGAATAAGCCGACGGCGACTCAAGTCTTAAAAGAGAAAATTGGACGCTACATTAATTAAATACCGCAGCATTTATGCAAAACGGCCATTGAAAATTTCATTAAAATATCGCGTGTGTGCCAGCAAAGCCGCGGTGGCCATCTGCCCGATGTGTTATTCCATACATAACCTCATTCTGTCTACTTTACGATGTAAAAAAGTTTCACGATTTTTTTTTAAATATCTGTGTTTTACTTAAAATTTAAATCTTGCGTTTTTGTTGGGACATCCTTTATATTTACATTTATCAAAGCAGCAGTTTTAGGGATTCTCTTGAATTTAAATTTTATTTATCACTTCACAATAGACATTGTTGTGCCAAGCAGAGGGACAAACGTAAATGATATTTCTTTTCACGAGTGCATAATTTTCTAGTCTTACACAGCCATTTTTGCATGATTTGCTATGGCTTATAATCAAATTTGAAATAGTTGAAAACCAGGCAAAATTAGATAATCAATTTGTAGAATTACGCTGTCATTGTTCATGTTTTTAAGACATCTATATTAAATTATGTTGGATCAAAAAACATTTTCGTCACAGTTTTAAAAATTTCAATGTATTTAACAAAGAACCACGCTTAACACTTCTAGTGACAAGTATTTTTTGTTTTGACAATACTGGTTAACCAAAGCACAGAAAAGCGGCTTTATTTTTAAAAACTCGCATACGATTTCAAAATAGTCAACAGACAAAGTTTGTTCTTTTTGGTTTTGAAGATGACATTTGGTATTATATATTTACTTACTTGTACACATAAGGACCGACTTCTTGGACGTTCATTGGTTCCCTTCCAGCCATAAAGGCCTGAGCATTCGTTATATTGAATAAATACACTTTTAAATACAAATCAACTGGAGGTTTTGCCCATAAATTAAATATTTCGCCATTATCCGCCATTGTCAATTTCTACAAACGCAAAAAAAGAAAAAAAAAATCAAAATTTGAAAAGTTTTGAATATAATACTATATAGCAAAATATTCTTAAACTTACCCATTTAAATATCGCATCATAAGGATGAAATATTTTAACCATAACTGCTGCACAAATTGCCAAAATGCCAACCATCAAATAAAGAAAGGCACCTACAATAATAGATAATAAGAACAATAATTACGAAATTGTTTAACTATTACTAAAGTATCGCAAAATTAACTTGATCTTTGTTAAAGATAGCAAAGAAAGCTTATTAAATATTAATTTATTCAATTTGTAGTTGTGGGTTTTTCCTATTTGCATTAATAATTAGTTTAGTGTATTATACTGATCAGCTTATTGTCGCCTTAGATTTCAAATGGGAGTGGAAAGTTTCTTTAAAAATTGCAATAAATGTCAGTACAAGAAACGCAGTATTTTAGCAATAAAACACCTTTTAGTATGAAATGGATTTATAGCCATAATTAAGCTGAACAATAATATGGAAATGATGTAAATAAAAAAAAAAGAAACTTAAGACGCAAGCATGAAGGCAGCCAATATTCTTATTCGTAAACTTACAACCAAACAAAAGAACTTATTGGGCCACATTGATAAGTTTCTCATTCATTCTTAATTATCACATAACAGTATTACAATTATCACTAAAATATGAATTTTAAAACTAAATAGTTAAAACTTTAAACAACGTTGCCTTCAGCCAATAACCATCATTGCTAAACACAGCAGTAAACACTATCAATTAGTTTTGGAATTTCCTTAATTGTCATTCGCATAATAACTTTGCTACAAATAGTTTATTCTAGTAGTTCCTAACAAGTAGTTTCTACGGCATTTTTCACAAATAATTTTTGGTTTTTTTCATAAATCAAACTCGGGATCTTGCTTATTACAACTGTTGAACGTAGTTAATCCTTTCTTACCATGAATTGAAAAATAAATGTTGTAAAGTAAATTAAAGTACGAATTATCAAATATACATTAAATTGAAAAATGAATTTGGCAAAGTAAAGTAAATTACGAATTCTAAATTATGAATTAAATTGAATTTTTGAATTGAATTGCATTTAATTAAATTGTATTGTTTTGAATTAAAATTGCATTATATCAAATTACACTGAATTAAGTTGAAACAGTTTGTAAATATTGTAAATTGTAAAAATTAACTATTTATTTGCCTGTGTAAGGGCCCCTTCAAACAACCATATAACTATAAAAACCCCTATTTTGTTACGCCGATATGGCAACCCAGCGGGGCACGGAGGTCCGCCAGTCACCAACCAGACCACTTCGCCAGCCGCCGCCAACATACTTACATATTTATAGTAAAAATGTGCATATTTAATATATTTTCGAAATATATTTCTGAAATTGCTTTTGATTAGCTGGCTCTCACTGTTTTTTTTTTCCTAGCAGCCTTGTTATTTTTTGAAAACTGGCAAAATTCTGAAAAAATTTATGCATATTTGTCACGGAGGTCTCTTTTTTGAAATCTGCGGGATACTTGATCTCTTTTTCCGTCAGTCGCCAACTGGACCACTTCGCCAGCCGCCCTCAACATACGAATAAAACCCGATAATAATGTAAGTTAACCGTTATCTTTTCCTGT
This sequence comes from Philornis downsi, assembly GCA_019455685.1. Lineage (NCBI taxonomy): Eukaryota > Metazoa > Arthropoda > Insecta > Diptera > Muscidae > Philornis > Philornis downsi. The sequence goes on from JAHXMU010000011.1 coordinate 374,201, forward strand.
TCTCCAATACGAAACTCCCTCGTAAGTATACACATCCTGCTAAGAACCAAAATCTTCAATCTCTCTCATGGAACCTAAGTTCCAAATTAAGTCTTCAGACCAAATCTGACAGATCTACACACTAGCATTTACACTCCCGACATTTGCATTTTACAAGAACTTCCTGTTCATTCGAAATTTGAACTCTCAACGAGGGGCTTCTTAAGAGCTTCTGGTACTACAATAATGAAAACATACAAATTAATGACAACAACTTTATCACTTTGCTAATAACTATTTCATTGTTGCCAAAATACTTTTTATTGAAAAATAATTTTTCTATTACAAATGATGAATGATTTGTAGTGCAAATCTAATCTTGAAGCAATTTGAGAACAAAAATAATACATTTTAGATAAATTTCAATACCAAAGCAAGCAATGAAATGTTTTTAAATTTAAGTACAGTTTGATAAAAATGTGACTTACTTATTGAGGAATAAGAGGAATACGAAAAAATAAGACAAAATTATCAATTATAAATTATTTACTACATGGCAATACGAAAGACTTAAGAAACAAGCGCTAAGCCAAAGGCTTAATGTGTTTTTGATCTACAATGGGTGGCAAAAGGGTGGCATTGATCTTCGTATCGGGCAAACGCAAAACGCAATTTTAATTGAGGCGAAGAGGGCTGTACAGTTAAGGTCAGTGGTCATGTTATTGATCTCACACACCAGTCGTTCATCCGTATTGTACTCGACCAACGCTAGTGATATGAGAAGCATCGATGCAAGAATGCACTATTTCTTTTGATTTCAAAAATAGTTTCCACAATATGGAACAGGCAACCTTCTAAGAATTGCATTGATTTACATTAAAATATACACGATAGGTGGCGCTAGATAATAGACTGGGCAGTAGCAGTCCATATCAATTGCGTCAAAGAATGAAGTTCGATCTGGGGAATCCGCCCTATGGTGATCAACAATCCTTGCTAGATGAAAAATCAGCGATTGTTGTTGTCCTCTTCATTTAATAACAGTGTCATTACAAAGTGGGAAATGAAAAACGAAGTAATGGAACATTATGATTTTCTGGTAAATCAATTTTTATGAACAATTGCAAAATTAACATTGGCGTAGTCGCATATAAAGCGAAGATTTACACATCAATATAAATTTGCATCAATCAACTTCATGACTACTGTTTAACTACGGGAATACACATATATTGGCAATCATATAAGGCATAGGATTGAAGTCAATGCAATGGAATCATAAACCTTTCTTTGATGAAGCCGGGTTATAAAAAATCCGCAACATATATAGGTAGAATTTTATCATATTGCATTTGCTGACACACGTTTCTAGAACAAAAATTTTTCTTCCTCGCTTTAATATAGTTGGCATATGTAGGGTAACACTTGTACCTATAGTACTGCAATGTTTCTACTGTCACATGCAAAAATCCCCAAAGACAAGAATGTCATTCGTGTCAGTTGAATGATATGTTCTCTGATATGAGGTCGTAAATTGTTCTTAACATTCGCAAATGTCGCAGCTACAGATAATCCCTCAATTAAGTTAAAAATTGCCGGCATGAATACCAATTATATGGTGAATCACTACAGTAAATAAAATATACGAGCTGACAAGGTATTCCCATATGTCTGAAACACAGAAGCATTAAGACACGCTCCACCTTATGGCGTCATCAGTTGGCTGTACCAAAGACTATACTCTATACTATGAGTTGTTACGAAAACGAAAATAGTTCAACGGCCTGAAGTGTTTATCCTTTTAGAAAAGAACATACACAACAGAACGTACAACCAATAGCTTGCCCATTTGAGTTTATTTTAAGTATAAGAATTTTATAAAAGTGAAAGGATTCTATAGTTTCGCTTCATTGGCAAGTCAAGGTCTTATAACATATCGCCTTGTATTAGTGAAGTTACTAATGGGCATATAAATGCTACATAAAAGGCATAACCCTTGAAACTTGTTTGCAGCCACACTGGATAGACAAAAGGCTTGATGGGAGCACTAATTGCAAGTGAAGTTTCCAGAACTCATAAGAATAAAGAAGCTGCAAAAATTCCATTCAACATAGATAACCAGTTTATCGAGATAAACAGAGGAAATTGGTGGGATTGTGTGGTCAATTAGCCAACCGCAAAAAGGGGCAAGTGTGCTATGGAATTTTCTGTATTACCTTAAGTCGTAATGAATGATTCACGTGATCAGCTACAATTGTTGTTATTATTACGTTGAGGCATAGCGAAGTCTTGGAGGAAGAACATTAAAATGCGCACAATCAATCAAGGAATTTTATATGAAATTTTCATGGAAATTAATTATAAGTACAAATAATTAATTTTAGATTATAATTATGAATTATTTATTAAAATCTATAAATTTATGGGGCGATGAAAATTATCATTGATATGTTAGTTTATATGCCGTTCTGTGTAAAGTTTGTAAAATTCTATTCATATTTTAGCTAAGTGGCGATAATTAAACATTTTAAATGCAAATTGTGTGCAGTCTGCTGTTAGTAAACAAACTCTAAACGAAAGCAACTAAAAGCAATGCAACAAATAAAAAAGTAATAATATTACAAAAAACAAAACTGCGATAGGTTTTAATTGAAGATATTGTGGAATTTCATTAAAACTCAATAACAGAATAACAAAGTTAACAACTGAGATGTTGCACCAAATACCACCTTGATTTGATTGATTTCATCTAGCTATTACAGTTCCAATGAAATTAAAAACTAAATTATACAGCAACAAATTAATATGTATTTCTTGAGCATTAATAACCTCTATTACATAATACTAGGACGGCCAGATAATTGTGCCATTACAAACAATGTTACTAAAGAACAATTACAATGCTCTAGAATGGATTACATTTCTGTAATTTTACTTTTACTAACCAGCACTAACAATTACATTGATGAGAAGAACAAAAAACATATAAATATCGAATAAAATTCACTACTTTTCAGCAAAGCGTTGTTGAAGTTATGTGTTGTAGACGTACAACAATGTAGTAGAACATGCTATCTCAAAAGGGGTTAATTGTTGTCAATTTAGTCGATCTCATTGAAATTGGATGGTTAACAACAATTTATAGTTTGTTGATAAATAATAGAATGTACCAGTTTTTACTAAATTTAGTAATGTGTCGCGTATTAACAGTAACATTTGCATTTTACTTTCCAATCATCAATACTTTCTATCACAGTGTTTTGAAATCTGACAAAATAATCTGTCAATAAATCTGACAAAACAGTATTGCATTGAAATAAACATATCCGTATAAGAAATATTCATAATGTGGAAATATTAATTTCAGAGTTGATGATGAGTATATGTTGAAATATAATTAAATTGATTGTTATTACAATTCAAAGTAAAATCTTTCTCAATGGGGGATACCAAAGGCCAATGTTAGAACAGAAGACTTAAGAAACAAACACTTAAACTGTTTCAATGTAAAATTAGCAGCTCAACTCTTTGTTTTGTTAGCCAGATACGAATTTTATTAAAGTTTTTAGGACTATCAGAACAATTTAGTGTAAAATGTTTTTCAGTTGCACAAATTTTGATGCCGGTGCTATAACAGAAGACTTAAGAAACGTTTACTTAAATGGTTTTAAAATCAAATCAACCTTAACACAATTGAATTCTAATTTCAAACAACAAAAAGTCCGAATTAGATTAAATTATTTGCAAGATTCTTAAATTGGGGACATGTTTTCTAAGTTGGCTCTAATTATAGAGATATCAAATGGCAAAGTTAAAAAAAAAAATCTCAATTTTTCCAACAATATATTTTAGGAGAAAACGGTGGCATTGATTATAAATATTTAAGTCCAATACAGTTTCTATATATAGAACAAAATCGTTATATGTTTTTTTATATTTTCTATCGTTCCCCAAAATACATTGCAATAAAATGTAGAATACAGCAATATTTAACCATCCTAACTTTGAACCTAAACCTAAAATGATAAATTCTTCTTTTCCAAAAGTTGTAAATTACAATTATGAAAGCCTGGGAAACAAACAGTTTAGACAAATTTCCGCAAAGATGTTTCAACTGACAGCACTATAAATAAAAACAGACACTATAAATAAAGTAAATTTATTATTTATTTATTAAGTATAATTAAAGTTTATACACAAATAGTGTCTCAAAACTCATGACAATTTTCAATAATCTTTTTAGCTTATGCCTTAAATTATCGTTCTTAACTGTATGGCGACTGCAGTTCAGGCTTATCAAAAATGGAGCACGACAAATATAATGGATTGTAGAACAAAAAAAAAAAATTAAACTTAATTTTGTGAAGGACATCATATTTACCGAAAAGGATCATATCCATTTAATGGCTTTGTTTATCATTAAAATTTTCATATTTGAAGTTCAGAAACACTACAACGATTGTTGGGGAACTAACCATCCTTCTGTGACAAATGTGGCCGGTCAGACAAAAACAGTTAACTAAGTTTAATCCAGTCGGAATTGTAAGATATGAATGTGAATTACATTCTTGTGGTTTAAACAAAAAGAGACGGAAAAAATTCAACTACTGTATAAATCATTTCTTTCCTATGTGAATTTTGGAAAGGCCTACATTTAGCTCTAAAAATGTAATGGCGAAATAATAGTGATTCTGAGCGGATGGACAGATTTTAACATTTTTAAAAATTTGGACGATCTTATAATATTAATTTTACGATGTCTATATTTTGACCGTAAGCATCTTATACAGCAAATATATTTTGACCGTAAGCATCTGCTGTGTAAAACATTAACTTCAAATAGTCAGGAACTGTCAATGGATATTTCAAGGCGAACGCAAAAATGTCTCAGAGTCACGAATAGGTTAAAATCAAAATTGGATAACATTGACATGACAGTAACAACCCTAATATATACGAAAACTGAAGTCTCTAAGCAATGCAAATTTCTCAACAATCTAACTACGTATTTGGTAGTTTAAGCGACTGTCCTAATTGTGGGCATAAATAGTGAAAAGTACAAAAAAAAGATGAAATTTCATTGGAAACACTGGCAAAGTCGATAAAGACAGATCTACGCGAAAGTTCAGTTTCATTTCCGATTTCATATTGTAAACTTATTCACTTACAATATCACTATTTCTTATTCAAAATTTGTCTGTTATTCATATTTAAAACAAAAATTCATTTCATACATTGATTTTATTTTACCTTCATTGATTCTGCTTCTTTATCGAAACAGATATTTTGATTCGAGAATCTGAAACGAAAATAAAGTCTTACGCAGTTTCATTTCTTAGTCTGCATCGGAACTGTAGTTTCATTTCTTGGCAGAGGGAAATAGGTCTGGCACCAAATAGAGAAAGGTGAAAATGGTTCGAATAATTTATCTTCTGAATACAAGACAGCAGACTCTCAGAAATGTTCACAGCTGCTCAAAAATTTTACACGAAATAAAATACAAACAAAAGGATCGGAAAACTGAATCATAATCAGAATCAGAATTAAAATCAGAATCAGAATCAAAACCAGAACCA
>JAHXMU010000011.1:379765-480501 GCA_019455685.1 Philornis downsi
AATCAAAATCAAAATCAAAATCAAAATCAAAATCAAAATCAAAATCAGAATCAGAATCAGAATCAGAATCAGAATGAGAATCAGAATCAGAATCAGAATAAGAATCAGAATCAGAATCAGAGTTAGAATCAGAATTAGAATCAGAATCAGAATCAGAAGCAAAATCAGAATCAGAATCAGAATCAAAATTGTTTGTAATTTCGTTTTGTATGTATGAAACAGAAACAAAATTCAATACAATGAGCACATAGAAAGAACTAGCAAAATTGTGAGCTAAATCAAAGTATTTTCATTTATTTATTTAATCTTAAGAATTAAATTCCAAATTACATGATCAAAAGCTGTTGTGGCCTTTATTTCAGAGTAATGTGTCTTTTAGTACCACAATATTATAATTCCACAATTCCTCGCAATGCTATCTGAAATTTACATCCATATACAGATCTGTAAGACATTTTAAATTCTAATTTCAACCGACACATTTGGATAACTTCAATATATTCGAAAATATGATCCATTTTCTAAAAGTTATGTACTCTAGTAAACTGAACTGAAAATTTGTAGTGAAAATTCACTTTTTGGCTTAGTTTAAGGATCAAATAATCAACCTTATCATAAAACAAATTTCACACGGAATGACTATATGATGCTGACTCATTCTCGAGTAGATTATTATTTGGAAACAGAGATGAGTCTTATAAAAATATACTATCTGATGCGATCGTATTTTTTGTATTTCGCATCACTGTACCAGTTTAGTTGTTAACATAAATATTGACTATTTGTGATTAGTACACAACTCTCTCCCCCTCTTAGTGTCAATATTTGCCAATATAATGAATAAGGAGCAAATTGTACTCACTTTAGAACCGAAATAAAAAGGGAAACATTTATTTAATTTTATTTAACTGGCTTTGTGGTTCAATAAAATTTCACTCGCGAGTCTAATATTTCGGCACTCTAACAAGTATGACAGTGCATTTGATATACTTTGTGCTATAAATTTGTGCTATAACTATATTGATATATTTTGTGCTATAAACTTAATGCAAATAAACTTTCGTCATCTTTCTGAGATACTAAACGAAATCGTTATTACAAGTCATTGTGCGTTTAGAAAATTACTCAAACCACTCTAATTGCTGAATAAATATTTACATTTATATGACATTGAAATTAAATGGTAATTCCGGAAATCATTTGCAGTTATTTTATAATTTGCTATATCACTTCGTTATATTGCGGCATATTCGATTCTTACTTTGTTCTGCATAATTCTGTTTGATTTGTTGCCGTATTTTGAATTCTTTGGAAAATCTACGCGTTCCTTGGTATAAAGATTCGAATAAATCTTTTAAGGAGTTACGGCGAAAACGTCTTCGTATTGTCATCCTGGTGCAGCCTTAGCGCCTTTTTACACAAAAAATTTTCTTAGTTGTTTTTTTCCTTTCGCAGAGCTAAAAACTATTTTGCTAAAAACTGCTGTTAATCAGCCTAAGTTAAACAGAAAACTGATTTCGGAAAACATATTATTGTTGAAGTACAGCGTTCTCTAAAGCGTTCTATGCCTTTGGTGGAAAATTAAAAGTGATTTATATGCAAAGGTAGTAAAAGAAATTAAAATAGCTCATAGTTTGTCACTGGGTAACAGGAAATAAATAAAGCTGAAGCTCTTCAGAGTAAACAAAATAAAAATACGTAGAGTACAGCGGCAAATGCAATGCAAAGCAAAAATATTTTGTTTTCAATTTTATTTTGTCTTTTTGCCTGAGAATTACAATTGAGCGTATTATAAATTGCTGGCTTGGTCACAGCACGTGATAATGGCTACAGAAAGAGCCGACTGGAGTGGATCTCAAAATGATCAGAAAACACTCACACAGTATAAGTGAAGCGTAGTAAATTGTTTTGCGGCGGTTAATTTTTCGCAATAATAATATGATTTGTTTTGGCTTCCATTCCCATCAAAGCTTGAGCAACACTTAATAATTAAGATATTTGTCAATAGAAAATAAAATTCAAAATCAATTTGCTGCTACTAGTGGAAATTAAAATAGACAGGTCGCTTTCAAAGTGTAGCAATCGTAAGATTTTTATTGTGATCAAACGTTCATACAACGAGTTTGTGTTCTAAGTCTTTTGTATTATACCAAAGCACTGGCTAGCAGCTGATAAACATGTTTGGCGCGATGATTGCGGTACGATGATGAGGTGAGAAAAGGTAGGAGAAACCTTGCAAATTCTTGAAAAATATTTTGGGCATGCGTCTTAAGTCTTTTGTATATTTTATTATCTTGCTGTATGTGAAAGGAACCGCACCGTCATTTTTTCTATCATAACTAAATCAACATTTGCATAGCATTTGAAATATATATTAAAAATATTAAGGCGTCGTTGTGTTATCATTAAATCAAATATTTGTGTCTTATCAACGATCATTGGGCAAACTTGTTTTTGTGCGTTTCACTTTCGGCTTGGTGGTGTGATGGAAGCCAGACAATAATGGCACACGTATTGCTTTAATTATTCGCTTTTAATTCTGAATATTATTAGGATTATTTATTAAAGAAATGATACACTCTGTATTAAACAATACGATTGGAGTTAAACGAAAATTGCAAATACAAAAAAAAAGTGTTTAATGCTGATAATGTGGTTGGTTGGGGTCATTTACTAATTCTCCCACTCATGTCTTTAAGGCACTCAAACATAATACTAAAAAAAAATATGTATATACTTGTACATATCGAAATGGAAATATCTGAGAGGAACGAGCTTAAAATTTAATAACCAAGTTAGAATGATCTTTAGGTTGTAAAGTATGAACGCATACAAGTATGTCTACGCTTTATTGACGTTGTTAGCAATTTCTCATTCTTATTAGTTTAAACAGTATTTCAAGAAATTGTAGAGCAATATCTGTATGAGATCATTACTTCAAAATATATGATTATTTATTTTTTTGTATGTACACATATTGGTCGATAGATGGCGCGAAAGTAAGATGTGATAGGGTTCACAAAGAAGCATGTTAGGCAATATAGTGGCAATATATTGTAATATTTATTATCGGCTAAAACTTAGTTAATTCACAAACGGAATCGTTTTTTGCCAGTAATGAAATCAATGCTTTGGAAAATGGTGGTGGATTATCTATTTTTTGTATGTACACATATTGGTCGATAGATGGCGCGGAAGTAAGATGTGATAGGGTCCACAGAGAAGCATGTTAGGCAATATAGTGGCAATATATTGTAATATTTATTATCGGCTAAAACTTAGTTAATACACAAACGGAATCGTTTTGTGCCAGTAATGAAATCAATGCTTTGGAAAATGGTGGATAGTCCTGTGGTCACAAGTGAAAATAGCAACCGTGGTCTTTGGTTAGATACATATTTGATACTAATTTCCATTTCAAAATAGTTTTTACTTCAGAAATAACAGAGAAATTATTATATTTGTAACATAAAGGGTATGTTAAAGTTGTTCATCTCATTGTTAACAAGGAATAAGAGACTCTACAAAGTGTATGTATTCTTATCATTCCAAATGCTATGCCCTTGTAATCATGCCCGTTCATCCACCCATTGTGGTCTATATTAAAGGCACAATTGAAGAAGAATAATCTGAGGTAGAAGATTGCAAATGTACACAAAAATGTCTTAGGTTTAGTTTATGGTGAAGACTGGGCGAAATCGGTTGTTTTATAAAAATCTTGTTCATACAAAGATTGAACGCATTTTCGAAAAAATTGTCATTCTTATATAATTATATATATATATACATATATACACATATATTCGTATATATAATTATATAATGTTAATAATTTAACATTTATTCCATACCCAAAAGTAATACGCAGTGGCAGTTGGAAGATCTCTCTTCAAATTCAAGAGAGATCAACTATAATTGCGGTCGAGGTTATTGAAAAAAAATTGAAAAAAATTAAAAAAAAGAAATGTATAAGAAGTCAGTTTCGGCACATCTACTTAATCGGTGACACAAAGTTCATGTTCTGCTTAAAGGTGGTTGACAATTATTAAGATTCTAAAAGTATTTGTCTCTTGAACAGGCTGTTGGCTATTATACACATATTAAGTATGTTTTCTGAAGGTGGCTCTATTTTAAAACGCCAGAAAACGGCAGAACGCCAACATAAAAAATCGATAAAAACGCGTTTGTAACTAGAAAAGAATCATCCAATTGCCAAAAAAAACGCAATTTTATATTTCACACTAAAACCTATGATCTGGTTTAGTGTTTAACTAGGAAATTGGAAAAAATCGCCAAAGTAAAAAAAAAGGAAAAAAAAAAAAATAAATAAAACGATAAAACAATAACGTGAAATATGAGCAAAAGTTTTGACATATTCACGACTTCATGTTTCATTGCCATAATCGATTGCATTTTAATTTTAGCGCTTTATCATTTTAGCGATTATTTTCTAGAAATTTGTAATCGTCAGAATAGTGTCCATAGGTTCTTACCGGGAATTAAAAATGTTCGTAATTGGACTCTCCATTTTTGAGCTAAACACAAATTTGCGATTTAACGATTTTTTATATTTATTTTGGCGATTTACAAGAAATAGTTGACACCATCTAAAAAACTGCTACTTCGTCCAATTATGTGTTTTTCAAACAATTTATTAAATTGCCCTTATACTGACTGTCAGTTATAGGGCCTTATTTCGGGTGTCGCTTTAAATAAGCAGGTAAATGTTATTCTGGAAAACGAATATGGAAAATACCACGAAATATTCATAGAATAAAAGCCACATTTGGACCAATTCAATGGAATTTAGTAAAGCTATCTCAATAGATCTGTTGCTATATTGTTTATTCCACGTTCATGGAGTTATTTAAATGTGATATAGTTGTTTTACATAGTGGCCTACGAATCGTGCTACGGTGTAACGTTAACAGTCAACCGTTATTTAAAGATGTTGATGAACTTTTTTCACCCAAAACTCCGCCGTTTCAACAGCATTTGGGTTAAGTAAGAGGGAGCAACTGCACACACAGCCAGATCGGTTATGGCGGAGCGCCAACGAAAACTCTCAAACAAATTAATATTTAGAAACTCCATTTTCCGCTGTCACCCAAGGTCACCTGACCTGACTACACTAGACTTTTTTTACGGCGTTATGACAAGCAAAAGGTGTACAAAACGAAACCACATGTATTGGTTGAATTGAATTGAAGCAGTCCATTAAACGAATAATTAAGGCGATCCCGACTTCAACCCTTCAGGCCGCAATGAATAATTTTTCGATCAGGTGTCGCATAAATAAGCATGGAGGTCATTTACGGTTTATCATCTTCAATATCAATTAGTTATAAATAATAAAATATATAAAAGATATATTTTATATATATATTTTATATATATCAAAAATATATTTTTTATAAAAATAAAGTGGAATTTTCTATGTAATAAATTATAAAAATAAAAATAAAAAAATGAATGAAAAACATTGATTAAAAATGAAAGTTATTTGAATTTCTTAATTTCTTACTTAAAATAAAATTGAATTTTCTATACAATAAAAAATAAATAAATAAAATACATTGATTAAAAAAAAGTTATTTGAGTTTACTTATTCTAAAACAATCGGTGCGCCACCCTGTACACAAATTTCATTATACACAAATATTTGCAACAATTCCTTTGTGGATGCGATAGCGTAGTTGACATTATAGTCGGACTTGACCAGTTCACTTGCCAGTTAAATCCCGCATCTGTTCAAATTTGCGCTTGCCCACTATTTTAATGACGCGTTCGCATAAAATTACTTAATTTTCTGGTTGAAATAGTGCCGAATATGAAGAGCAGACTTAAAGGTGTGTGTTTTTTTCCTTTTATTTCTAGAAAGAACTGACGAAGAACTCCAGTGAGTTCTCACTTTATTGTATGCGGATTTATCTTGCGTTACTTGATCGCATTCATACGCCTCGGACAAATTGCTAACCAGTAAATGAATTCAGTATAGCATTTATCTGATTTTTATGCATTAACATTTCCAGTTAATTATTTAAATGTTATGCTGAAAGAATTACACATAATTTACTTATAGATTGCAGTGGGCAAAAAATAAACAACAAAAAACTTGTTATAATTATAAATTTGCATTGTGATTCAGTTTAATCAAGTGTGGCGGCGCGCACTGGGTCTTGTGTTACAAAAACGTGCTGCTTTTAAACGTTTTATTGCTTTAGTTTCAACGACTTTACTGATGGCGATCGTAACTAAAATCCTTATACTATAAGAGCAAAGAATAGTTAAGTATACCTTCTCCGGACAGTTATTTTTATTTATTTATGGAAGATATGCTATTGTTTTTTACGTGCTTTGTAATTGTTTAATGCCGCTTCTTTCCTTCATATTTTGTTGCATAAAGGACGTTGAAAATATTTATCGCCCGGAGATTAAACAATTTGCCGAAAATGTGAACAAAAACTTTATGCATTCAATAAATGTATGACAGTGATTGTAAAAAAGTGACATCGCTTCTTTTGAAAGACCTAGCTGACACTTGCACACAACTGCGAAAACTATAAATCAATTTCGTTATATCTGTATCGATCTTTTTTAACCTCGTTTTACGCAAAGTTGGCAAATGTTGCGAAATAATGAGGGAATAAAAATTATATAAACATTTGTACAAAAGGAATGGAAAGGCTCAAACTTCATGAGAACCGAATTTTTCTATATAATTCTACAAAAAGGCAATGATTGCAAATAAATGAAAGCCCTTTTTGAAAGAAATGGCTGACACTTGTGGTGATATTAAAGAAAAAACATTTAGTAAACAAATAGCAATCTTTTCAAAAGAGTAGAGGCGCTTTTTATATCCACATTTAAATCACAATTTTTTTTTATTTTTTTTTTTTTTAACAACAAACACCAGATTAGATCCTTAAGGTTATAATCCTAATTTTAAGTTTAAATATTGTTGAGTTGATGCAAAACTGCACAATAGACCTTCTAGATGTTCTTATCCTTATAATAAGAATAAATAAATTGAAAGAAGAAATGTTTAATCATTTAAGCCTGGAATCTTCCATGCACTTATTTACAAACTTTTCCACTGATTTGCATCAGAAAATGTGGAAACGGTTCTGTAGCATCCAAAATCAGCATCACAGGGACTAAATATATGTGGAAGATTTGCAGAGAAAGAACTAGGCCTTCTAGAAATTTAGGTTTCGGCCGCTCTGTGAACCACCTTTTGATGTAACTTTAAAAGCTGTTTAAAAGCTAAACATCTTGAAAATCCATTTCCTTATCAACAAATCTCCCATACATGTGATAACCCCAAGACGATGACTTCGGATGCTACATAACATAATTAGCTACCATGTTATTACACAGGGCGGTTCACTGTCTATTAAAATAGGCCACTTTGGGTACAAAATTATTTTATTTTGAATTTATTTTGAAATTATACAAATATTAATGAATCAAAAAATCTCCCATACATGTGATAACCCCACACAAAGCATAACTAGCCAGCCTGTTATTACACAGGACGATTCACACCCTATTAAAATTGACCACTTTGCGTACAGATCGTCTTTGAAATTATACAAATATTAATGAATCATTTACCCCATATGGAAAACAAGATTTTTTTTTATACTTTATAAAATTGTTATCATTTACTGTTATTGAACTGTGTTCAATTATAACAACAATTCGAATTTTGAAAATGAAATATTTGTAGAACTAGAAGAAATAAGTTTCCCACATTTATGAATTCTCAGTCCGATAGAAACCCTTTTGAAATATTCTTTTGACAAAATAAAGGTTTTTATATGAATCCATAAAGAGTTTTCTATCTTCCAATTTCTGTTGCGCTGAATAACAAAACCGATGTCTAATTCACGTGAGTAAAGACTTTCGACCTGAAATAAAGTTAAATTCCAAATATTAACAATATAACATTTTTATGTTTGGTTCACAAGCGTTACGTTATAACTCTGCAAAACTTAGAGCTAATACAGTCCATTATATATTATATTTTGAATCGGAATTGTACAACTTTAACATAGTGACTGATAGATACGGGGACTGATATAATTGTAAGGGTCCTTCCTCATAGTAAGCGCTATAACTGACTTCGAAATGATATTCTGCATGATATAATTGTAAGGGTTTTCCTTATAGTAAGCGCTAAGGGTCCTTTCTATAGTAAGCGCTCTAATTGACTTCGAAGTGAGACTCTGCTTAATTCTACTTTTTGCGAGTGCACTAACAAAAGTATCAACCCAAAACGAGTTTATGGTTACGAAGAAAACAGCCTGCTGCATCCGAATTACGATTGGTATAACCAATTTCGGTTGGCATAACTAAATTTCAATAAAGACAATTTCGTATGAGATGTTATATGGTTGGAAAAAACAAATATCCAATCCTTTTCGTCACAAAAACATCGTTTCGGTTCTAAAAGCTCAGTTTGATGATAATGCAAGCGAATTTTATAAATTTTTGGTTACGATTGATATCAACTGAAGTTGTTTTAGGAGTGCAGTTGCCCTTCATTCGATTTAATTTGTTTCTAAACTTACAGAACTTTTCCACAAAATGTTTATGACGCGAAAATATTCGTTCATTATGATCGAGTGGTATCAGACTTTGTAGATCAACCGTGGCACGATGGTTAGTACATGCGACTATCATTCGCATAATCGCAGGTTCAACCCCGCATACAGGCGATGCTATCATTATTTAAGCAGCTATCACCTCGATGTGTCAGACGAATATTTCGAGTAGTTGGGTAGATGAACAAGTCTTCTAAATGCTTCTCAAACTGTGACGTTAGTAATCAAAGTTAAACTGTAGATTCCGTTGAGTGAGTCTAAAAACAGAATGCGTGTAAGCTCAGCTCACTGAATATAAGAAACTCTACCATGTCTCTCAATCATGATATGCAAGGGAATTTGATGGTTTTTGAATCAGATGTTGGCATCAATGTCCGATTTGTTAAGAAGAAATATTTTCTTTTCGTCACATATGTATGTTGTATGCCAAACGATATACGAAGAAAAAACAAATACCATTTCTAGTTTTTTATAATTATATCTATCTTCTTTTCAATATATATATATAAAAATCAATTGCTTTGCGTTAGTCTCGCTAAAGCTCGAGAACGGTTGGACCGATTTGGCTCATTTTGGTCTTAAATTATTGGTAGAGTATTCCGGAAGGTTTAAAAGGTTTTATTTGAAGTGATAGATGGCGTTGGAGATGAGATTTTTGCAATTAATTTTTTTTACCACATTAACATTTTGAAGGCAAAACAACGTTTGCCGGGTCAGCTAGTTATTATTACAATATTATAGTTATAATATTGATTTATACTTGTATGCAAGTATATAAAAACTGATGAAAATGGTTGAAAATTGGATTCTGGAGCAGAGAACTTATGCGTTTAATAGGATTTACTACCAAAAATCACTCTTATTTTGTTCTTCAGTGTTATTCTAAATATACTATACTATACCTATATATGATGTACTAAATATACTATACTAATAAAGTTGAGAATAAGATTTTTGAAAAGCCTGTGAAAGTTTTCGTTCATTATCAAAATTTTCAAAGGATAATGTCAATATATTTTTTCGATATTTCTTCATATTGGTCAACACAAAAAAGTGGTTTAATTCAAATTCAAAAAAAGTAAGAAAATCTATTCGAAATACAAAGGCGAACACAAATACTCGTAGATGTTCGTTTGTTTGACGAACGAATTAAGTAATTCGTTTTATGACTACAGGCTGTGAGTTTTGTTTCAAAACTAAAATAAATTAATCGAATTACTTGGGTCTCAGGATCTCCAAAATGCGATTGCGAATGGGTCAGCTGAATTACGGTTTATTAAAATAAATTGATCAACTAAGTTTGCAGTTGCCTTAACCGAATAACTTGGGTCTGACGATCTCCCAAATGCGATTGTGAATGGGTCAGCTGTGTTTACAGTTGCCTCAAGCGAATTGCTTGGATCTGAGGATCTCCAAAATGAGATTATGATCAATTTGACATTTTTGCATGTGTGAGAAGAAGGTGATATGTCCACTTATCTATGTGGCATTGTTGACCATTGGTGTCACAAGTGGCAAAAGTCTAGCAGGGTCTAGTGGAAAAAAAAACTTACACATTTAAGATCTTAACCACGTTTAGAAAAATAGGCCTTTTTCAACATTTTCTTAAAACTTTTACCATTATTTAAAAGAAATGTATTATGGATATTGGTAGATATTCGAATATATCATCCATAAACTTCTTAATGGCATCGGTCTAACTGTTAATTATAGACAAAGAACGAACGAAAAATAGACTACTAGGGATATTTCATTGGAAAACCAAACTGAATTGCTACGTTATGATTGGGAAGAAAAAATTTAGTTTCATCCGGCTGTCATAGAACAGCAGAGGACACACGACATTGTTGATTCTAATCTATACTGGTGATGGATAATTTTCGATGTGGCTCAATTTTTGGAACCACTTCAAATTTCTACAAATCGACTACTTTGGAATCCAAGCGACATGATTATGATTATATTGACCTCCCCAAGTAGAAGTAAATTGTTAATGGTGATTAATGTAAAGCGCTTCACATATATTTCAAAGCTGAAATATTACAATTTGACGAAGATCAAAGCATTTTTCATCAAAGATAGGGCACGATTTGGCGCCAATAGCCAAGCTTAAAGAATTTCTCTATGAATTGCTATCCTATAATACTTATATTGTTTAATGTTAAATTCTAAAGAACTTTGTTTTGTTATTTGTGTGATTTAAAAACACAAATGTTGGCCTCAAATAGGTCAGGTGATAACTCTACAACAGTCGTCTTTAATCTTCATATTATAGATAAAGCAAATTTTTTATATTATTTTGTGGAATTCAGCACGTGCTTTTGCCAAATGTGATCATAGCACGTTTACACATCATTATCTGCAAATCAGTTCAAACCAAGTACTTAGTTGTGGTGTTTTTGGGGCTAATGTGATATTTATAATACTTAATCTTTTAATAACCGCAGACAGGCACGTTTTCATTCGGCACTAGCGATATATCATGAATTTGATAATGATTTACTATAGAGGTTTGGTATTTTTGTTCATGATACGGTTTATGATAATTATGGTATCAATTATTTACAAGCGGAAACAAAATTTGTTGCCAACGATTTTAGATTGGAAGCTAATGAGCCTCGATTGCCGTGGTATTTAAACTGATAACAGATTTTCAAAATTGATTGCAGGGTTTTGAAATATCGCATTACAAAGTAGGTTTATTTACGGATTTTGAACGGATGTATTTATCTATCAGTAACATTTTCGGTATAAGAACAAAGTGTATTCATTATAATTAATTGTATTACAGGGGTTTTAAGGACATTCTGTTTTAGTTATAGAGATATGATGAAATGAAATTGGTAAAGAAACATTGGGTATATATTTGTGATTCATTCTGAATCAACGAGAATCTAAAAGAGACAACTATGGGGTGTAGATTTTGATAAAAATAGATTTCAAAAGTTTATCCGTACCGAAATATTACTTAAACTTTAAGTAACTCGAGTTTTGTTTGAAAAATCATAAAAAAATTCGAACTTAGCTCAACTTCTACAGAGCTTTTTTAGAAGAGGACATTTCTTAACTGTCAATAATCTAAAAATACTTCTGAATTTCATAAATAAGTTTAGATTTATGATATTTAACATAGAAATTATGGCAGCTTAAAATGTGCTCAAACACAACTCAGTTTCTAAGTTCTCCAATCTGCACTTGACAAATACAAGGCACGCCTTTGAAAAGATGTTATTTTATGACTTCTTTCTACTTATTTTAATTTAGTTTTTATTTAAAATTTGAAATCATCGTCGTTTTCATAAAATATTGATTAAAAAATATATAGAAATAATCTAAAAGTACTTCTGAATTTCATAAATCAAAACTTATATTAATATACATATTTTAAACTATTACCTAGAAATTATGGCAGCTTAAAATGTGCTCAATTGCAATTCAGTTTCTAAGCTCTCCAATCAGCACTTGACAAATACAAGGCGCTTTTTTTACTTATTTTAATTGGTAGTGTTTATTGAAAATTTTAAATCATCATCGTTTTCGTAAAATATTGATTCTCAAATATACGTACAGAAATAAATACAGCAGTTAGATGGTGTCAGACTGCGCACATAAAAATCTATTAGAAATGTTATTCAAACTTTTGACAAAATTTAAAAAGTCATATTTTGTAGAGCTATGTTATCAGCAGCAATAAGATAATTTGTTTGCATTGAAGAATAAATTTTGACCGACCAACACTCTTATAAATCACTACGAAAAATATAGAAATTTTAGTTCGAACTTGTGTATAAAATTCTTCATCTTGGCGACTCTTTATCTATTGATCTACCGGCAATGATGATCAATTTAAACCAATTCAAATCAAATTCGATTTGGAGACTTAAAGAAATATGATGGAATATGTCGATATCATCTTTAGTTTATGAGATATCAAAATAAAAAGAAGCCGAAAATAATTCATTTTTATTCCTAAAACATGTGATGTATATTTTTTTACTAAGACTAATGTTAAATCCAAAATCTAGAACTTTATATGAAATATATCGAGAAAAGAAATCACAAAGCTCACATTACTTTTCCGAAGATGTAGAAGGAGAATATTTATTGGCAACTTGATCCAAAAATATGACTTGATTTAAGGTCGATAAGAGCAATTTTATGATCTCTGCTTTTCCTACACGTTTAACGTGTGGTATCAGACTTTGCAGATCGGTCGTGGCACAATGGTTAGTACACCCGACTATCGTTCGCATGATTGCAGGTTCAACCGGGCTACAGCCTATCCTATCATAATTTAAACAGCGGTCACTTCAATGTGTCCGACGAACATTTCGAGTAGTCGGGTAAACGACAAGCCTTCTAAATGCTTTTCAAACTTTGACGTTAGGAATCGAAGTTAAACTGAAGATTCCGTTGAGTGAGTCTAAAAACAGAATGCGTGTAAGCTCACTGAATATAAGAAACTCTTCCATGTCTCAATCATGATATGCAAGAGGATTTTATTGTTTTTGTATCAGATGTTGGCATCAATCTCCGATTTGTTAAGAAGAAATATTTTCTTTTCGTCACACGTATTGTATGCCAAACGATATACGAAGAAAAAACAAATACTATTTCCAATTGCTTATTATTATATTATTATTATAATATTATAGTTATAATATTGATTTATACTTGTATACAAGTATATGAAAGCTGATGAAAATTATTGAAAATTGGATTCTGGAGCAGAGAACTTATGCATTTAATAGGATTTACCACCAAAGATCAAAAATCACTTATTTTGTTCCTCAGTGTTATTCTAAATATACCATACTATATATATTATGCTAAATATACTATACTAATAAAATTTACTTGAAGATTTGAATATTTAACAATTTTGTGAGATAAGTTCTATATGCGACATAACCTCAAAGATATGATAAAGTGAAGATATTTTCACTTTATCTTCCTTAGATCTTGCAATTCTAATTTATATTCAACCTACGAAACTCATTCGGTAAAGTATGATCTTGTTTCCTATACCAACATGAGCAGCCTTCTGGTTTCGAAAACACCTACATAAAAATATTGTTAAAATAGAATTTGAAAGAAAAATTCTGCCACTTTATCCAAATCTGTGTTAAATACAAACAACACTGAATTGTTAACTGTACACTTCAAAACTTTAACGCATATTTTGCAGCTAAAGTTAAATTAAAAATGAGTGAAAAGAAAGACTTTCATCATTTCAATCCAAATATGATGAAAACGAAGGTAAAATAAATGCAAAAAAAGAAAGAAAATAAAAACAAAATGGCATTTTCTTTGTTTTGATCACATTCTAAATAATATGAGTTAAATAAAAAAAATTATAAATTTTCATTAGCTGTCACATTTTTCTTTTGGTATACTGCGAACATAATTTGACCCTAAAATGTGGGGGTCTTAAGACCTTGTAATGTGATAAAGAGTAAGTAAATTGCAGCCTAAAATCTGTTTGCGACATGGAATGTCAACAAACAGACAAACAGATAGCAGACTAACGAAATACCAGTTGTGAATTCTGTCGGCGAATTGAAAAATTTAAAAAGCCACTTAAGCAACGCGGGATAATCAAATTTCTTTTTATCATTAAGTTGGTACCACTGCCCTCTATACTGACGGAGAGTTCGAACGTGATCCGTTATTACTCGTATAGTTGTTTTCAGTACCTGATTCATTTGAGTTCATCTCAAATGTATTTTATGGTTTATAAAACAGGCAAAAGTATTTGAAACAAAATACAAGTAGAATTTCGTCTGCTATATCACTGAAAATATTACAGAATATTTACTTACTGTGAATCAACTTTATAGAAAATACATGCATATAAGTGGTACAGTGCACTAAAAAGTGCCCGACATGTGATGGAAAGATTGCCTTCTGTTCGGCTATCAATGTTTAGAATTAAAGTTAGCAGTTGTCATTAAAGTTTGAGAGAAATAACCGCGGATTTTTCTGTGTCCCAGGAATCAGTTCGTGCGATTTTACACGACTGTTTGGGTATAAAACGTTGCCACTTGAAATAACAGCGGAATTTTCTGTGTCCCAGGAATCATTTCGTGGGATTTTGCACAACTGTTTGGGTATGAAACACGTTGCCACTTAAATTAACCGCTGAATTTTCTGTGTCCCAGGAATCATTTCGTGGGATTTTGCACAACTGTTAGGGTATGAAACACGTTGCCACTTGAAATAACAGTGGAATTTTCTGTGTCCCAGGAATCAGTTTCTGCGATTTTGCATGACTGTTTGGCTATGAAACACGTTGCCACTTGACTGGTTGCTAAAGAACTGAATTTTTTTTTTCAAAATCTCAATCGCATAAAGGTCGCTAAAGACATGCCAGCTAGGACAGATACATTTCGATTCCACATTCTTGAAACGCATTATAATGACTGGTATAACTGGTAATGAGGGGTAGTTTTACAAGTTTAACATGCAAACCACTCAACAAAATTTGGAATGACACCTTTAATCTGAACTGAAATAAAAAAAACTCCTCAAAGTCGATCAAAAATCAAGATAATGTTAAGTGTTTTCTTTGATTGCCATAATGTTGTGTAGTCGGAATTCTTGATAGAAAACTAGGCGGTAAATAAACAATATTATTTGAGCTTTATGCGGCATTGGAGAGAAAAAAATTTGATAATAAAGGCCAGATTTTATGGATTTTGGATTACGAAACCCCGTCAACTCACAAGTTTATCACTTTGATAAAATTTTTAGCTAAAATCTCAAAAAATCTAAAATATCTTCAGGCAGCTAGCATATTCAATTGAGACGGCTCCGGCTGCCTCAAAACTCATATTATCATTTCGAGACACTGCTTTCCACTGGATAGAAGTTATAACAGAGATCTCGTGACGAAAACTGAAACCTTTTCCGGAAAACGCATTTGAAAGAAGTTTTTATGATTGTTTAAAAGTTGTTGAGTAAATTTAAACACGCATTCACGTTCAATCCCCAGTCGAAAATTTAATGTTATTCACAAGTTATAGGCATTTTTCAAAATAGCGATTTCTGCGAAATTACGTAATCTCTCTAAAAATTTGTATAAGCAAGGATTTGTTATTTTTCCTATTGTTGATTATGTCCCTAAAGCGAAGGTTTTCTCTTAAGTGCGGTTTCAAAATTCTGTACAATTCGAGTGTTATCACAAATATTCAAAACAGCGATTTTTTGGCCTTTGACTTATTTTGAAAGAGATCTATTTTGAAAGCGATACAATAAATTTGAATGGATAACAAGTATTTTATGTTCTATTGACCAATTCCGTGTACTTTTTTGACTGAATATACTTATATGAACGAAAGTAGTATGAAACAAAGTTGGCGAGTTTTTTCTGCGAATCAACGAAGATAGGAACAGAGAGATAGAAAGAGAGAGAGAGAGAGAGGTGAACTGGCGTAAATCAGTTAATATTAGAAAGAGGCAGTTATAGCAATACAAACAAGTTCGTTTGCTAAGTCCGATCTATAACTTTTATTGAAATATTTGTCATTAAAACTGCTTAAACGATACTTTGAATAAAAGTGACATAAAAACTGAGAAGAAGACAATTAAATAAAGACTACTTAGTCGTTAAATGTGCTAATTTTTATGAACACCTATCTATGAGCCAGAACTAACGAGTTGTAGGAAATAACAACAGCAGCAACAGTAGACTTTGTTGTTTTTGAAATCTTGTTTGACTCGATGGCCTTAGAAATTCTTAAGCAGCCAGAACATGTAAAATATTTTCATGTCAGTTGCCATAAACCTCTATTAGCAAAATTTATTGTGTAAATTATTTCTTTTTATTAACTATATTTCCTAGTTACTTTGTAAAGTGTGTGTTATGTGTTAGTAAAACTTCAATGCAAAGCGCTCAAAAACCAATCAAATGCTTTATATGCTATAGATAATAAATATCATATAGTTGGTTCCCAACAATTGCCATTAATGTTGCGAAAATGTTTATCATTTTTTTTCCATTTATCTCGTAGTTACAACTTCTTAGTCCCACTGACCGGCTGACTGACACGTATGTTGATTGACTACAACTAAGGTTTTATCTGCGGCGTGTGAAGATTTGTAGGTACGGCAAAAAATATGACTTTTGAATTTTTATATCTAAAATTTTAGACAGACAGACAGTCCGTCATTCCCTCCAACGATTTCGAAACCATTAGTTTTTTTGTCTTCCGGCAAATTAACACAACTGCAGCATGCAGTATGTTGTAAGCGTTTTAATAACTCATTACTTTTTGGCCAACAACTCTGTGAACAACCACAATTTTTTTTTGCACTCTGTTGGGGGAACAATTGAATTTCGAATTGAAATATTCGAATCCACAATTCAAATAAACAAATAGTTGTAGTAACTCTGGCTGTGGTCATAAAATCGTCAAACTATTGAAGATTATGATAAAGCAGTTAGTAATTTCATAGCGGGGACAAAATTCAATCAAAAAGAAAAGAAATAATCAGTATTGAATGTGTTTAATACCACACAGTGTGATAGACTATCATACGATCGTAATCAGGCCGTTGGTGCAAAATGTTAATCTTTTGCACTTTAACCTAATTAATTGTCCCCAGCAATTGCACGTTACACGTTATTTATTGGATAATTATAATTTAACTATATTTTTATATGACATTCAATCATTTAAGATAGTTTTTTGTTTAAAATTTTGAAATTAATCCGGCTTAACAACTCTTAACAACGGGTATTTAATGTTATTAACATTATTTATTGTTGAATAAACAAAACTAAAACCATGAACATGAAAATCATAACCGTGAACTTGATAAAGTAAAAAAGAAACTAAACGGGGGAGAGAGAGAGGGAGGAACAGATGGGCGAAATTGCTAAGAAATGTATAAAACAACAAATGAAGTGTTAATGAAAATAAGACGCTAAATATAAGTAGAGGAAAATAAACGTGGAACTAACACAATGTTAATTGTTTTATCACAGCGACAGCGAAAGCGTTTAGAAAGTAAATCTTCTTGTGCAAACAGTTTTCTGTATTTTTTTTTTGTTTAAAATTGCAATTCAGAAAAAATTATTTTGGCGGATCATCAGATACAAAATGTTTAAAAGTTGTAAAAGAAGTCAAGGAGATAGTTAATATTTTGAGATTATATCGGTGTTCACAAGAAAAAACGATTTAAATGAATGATTTAGAACAAAATCGAGTTTATTCCTTATTATTGTTGTGCTAATTTAGACTCGCATTTGAAAGAAGTTTTTATGATTGTTTAAAAAATGTTGAGTGAATTTAGACACGCATTCAAGTTCAAACCCCAGTCGAAAATTTGGTGTTATTCACAAGTTATAGGCATTTTTCAAAATAGCGATTTTTCAAAAATTTCGTAATATTTTTAAAAATTGATATAAACTAGTGTATGTTCTTTTGCTATTATTGATTATGCCCCTAAGACGAGGGAATACCTCTAAGTACGGTTTCTAAATTCTCTATATTTCGAGTGTTATCACAAATTTTCAAAAGAGCGATTTTTTGAAAAACAGTCAAAATCTCAAAAAGATAAAGTAAGTTGTTAGAAGTAAGTTGTGTTTTCTGGCTAAGCATAGATATGTTAATTTAAGTACAGATTTATCCATTTTTGGTTTCAACATTAAAGATAAATAAAACACACATTAAGCTACTATTTCGCTGAAACTTTTGTTTCATTAAAATTCTGGGACCTTGCCAATAAATACGAAATGTAATGTAGTTTAAATGAGCGCCTTTGGATTGGGTGCAGCAGTGGATCTTTTTGAAGTAGCTTTCGAAAAAATACCGCTCAATAACATCTCCACACACCTCCATATTGTGCACCAAAAAGTCACTTTTTTCGGATGCAATGGCTTTTCCAAAATCGTTACTGGCTTCTCGGAGACTCATATGTGACAATTTTACTCGTTGACGTAACCATCGAGTGAGAAATGAGCTTCATCGCTGAAGACAATTGTGTTCGACTTAAAGTCCACGTTTGAATCACCACTTTTGTAGTAAGTATTAACTATTTGGTTGTTAAATGATCCATATTAGTAAATGGCAAACCTTTAACTAAATAAATAACACTTCAGATGACAGATATTTAATAGCCGACAGCCTTGGGAGTTCGACGGTTTTGAAACTACTAAATGGATGGTCCGTTGTTATTATTATTATTATTTACATCCGACTAGCGGAATAGAACAATGCCTTACAGTGGCAATGTAGTTCCTTTTCCTTGGCAGAACAAGGTTTACTAAGTTCCACATGGATCCCAAACTTTCTATCTCAGAGTATTATATAAGAACTAAATCGGTCATTTAGTGTGGGAGGTATCAGAAAGAACATGAATCCCAAATTATCTATCTCAGAGTATTATATGAGAACTAAATCAGTCATTTGTAGGGAAGGTATCAGAAAGAACATGGTCACTTGGGCAATTTTTCTCTCAAGTTTCACAGAGAATTATAAACCTACACAATGGACAAAAATTTACTACTATTGCAGCCTGATAACTAGAAATTACAGAGGAAAGATTGAATGGGGATACCAACTTGTATGGGGATACTTGAAGGGATATACCATATACCAAATTTGTCTAAATTTAGTGTAATTGTACTTTTAAAGTTATTTTCAAAACGAATTACGCCCATTTCTTACATAATGAAACTTGTAAACATAGTGAGATATAAACAAAAATGTATCCCTAAAAGTATGCTCTAACAACTAGATTAATTTTGAGATTTTAACGAAAAAATTGTTAAAAAAATGGAAGTGGCTTATTTTCTATTTTGCTTTTTTCAGTACAGTACAGTAACTATTTTATTTTTGAAATGCTATGCTATTCTTTATTAAAATGTGAAATTTTTACTTTGGCGGTCTTTAGAGCTCATTAATTTTACTCTGCCATACGTAACTCATCATATTTGTCAGTGACTTGCAGATGAAGTCGCGTTTAGAGAAAATTATAAATAGAAATATTGTATTGCGACGTGACTGAAAATACCTCAAGTTTATGCGCATTCAATACAATAAATGCTATTTTTTTTAATTTTCAAAGCTTTGGAGATATCCTCGTTTATATCATTTTGATTTAGGCAAAAATATGCAGGCAGTTAAGATATCCTCTACTGCAATATATAGACAAGATGTCGGCGAAATATTTCTCAATCGTTTTAATTAAATATTTCTAAATAAAAACAAGTCGAAAAGTCCAAAATAGCTGTACATAACAATTGGGACTTTATGCCGCTCAAAACACACTGTGCGTCGTAGAAAAGGTTTAATGCGTTGAAATTTTAACAAGTTTGAACTTTGACTTCTTTACGCATATGCTCTTAAATCAAATTCAGTTATCTTGGTAAAGATTGTCGTGATTTAATCTGTCAAGTGCCTCTTAATGTTATATTTGTCACGCAAGAAAACAATTTACACTGAATTTGGATTGAAACCATATTCAAAATAAGTGTACCGAATCTACACAATGCTAGTAAATTTTTACTTGAAACATTTATAAAGTGTCAATTTAAAAATTGGATTTGATAAATATTCGAATTAATTTCATGAATCGCTTACTGCTAACAGCTATTTAATTAAGAATGGATTCGTTTTGATGGATGATCACGAACGGGTTACGAAAAATGGCACAAAAATGGAAGAAAGGTGACTCATAATTATGGATGACATTTCATATTAAATTTCACCCAAATTTGTTGGAATGGAATTAAGGTATTCATTCGATTCTGCTTCGCGATTCAATCATGTAAAATAAATTACGATCAGTATTGAAAATTACATGACTATAAATAAATAATATAATATATTAAATAATATAACATAACATAATATAGTAAATATGGGAAATAAAAGAAACAAGACTTGGCCACTGCTATACCAATAGTGGGGCGGAAAATCAGCAGATGCATGGGAAGCAAAAATTCCGTTTTAACCGCGTACGAACCTTAAATTTGAAATAATTTATGAGCAATTAATGAATGTCCCAAACCGTAATTTTATGTCTTTCTATTGGGGAAAAAAACTATTCTAAAATTGAAATGGGGTTTTATAAACTAGTTATTTTAAGACAAATCGAATAAAAATTCTGATTTTTGTTAGAAACTTTGTTTTTTTTTTTAATTACAACAGCTTGTTTTGTACTAGCTAAAGTAAGCACAAAGATTGGAAAGGATTTCGTAAAAAACTCCCAAATTGTTTCAAATACCCAGTGAAGTCATTGATTACTAATGCACTGAAAACAAATATTTGTTTTAATCTTCTAAAAGTGTTCTAAAAAAAGGTGCAAATATTGAAAAGAATTTCTTAAGAATCTCGCAAAATTCAAATACCCTAAGCTTATAAGGTGACAAAACAGAAAAATCGTTGTTTACTAATGCACAGGCAACAAACATATTGTGCAAATATTGGAAAGGATTCTTCAAGAATCTCGCAAAATTGCTGTAAATACCCAAAGCTTATAAAGTGTGATTGTTTACTAATGCACTGATAACAAATATATTGATTTTTTTTCAATTTTCTAAAGGGATTGTAAAAGAGGCGCAAATATTGAAGGATAATTTAAGAATATCGCAAAATTCTTTTAAATGCCTAAAGCTTATAAGGTGATCAAACGGAAAAGTCACTGTTTACTGATGCACTGATAACAAATATATAGTTTTTTTTTTCAGTCTTCTAAAAGTGTTTAAAAAAAGGCGCAAATATTGAAAAGGATTCTTTAAAATATCAATTACCAAAAGCTTACAAAGTGATTAAACGGAAAAGTCATTGTTTGCTAATGCACTGATAATAAACATATTGTTTTTTCAACTTTCTAAAGGAGTTGTAAACAAGGCACAAATATTAAAAGATTACTTAAGAATATCGCAAAATTATTTTAAATACCTAAAGCTTATAAGGTGACTAAACGGAAAAGTTATTTTTTACTAATGCACTGACAACAAATATATTGTTTTAAATTATTTGTAAAAAAAAATCACAATACCAAATCTAATGAATCTTAGAACTATTAAGAAGTTAGCATAAGGGCTAACATTCCTCCTATGATATGCACATTTTAAATTCATTGCTTTCGATCGAACTTTAAACCATTTCTGGATCCCAAAAATTGCTCATTTTTGGATGTTCTATTTAAGCTGGGATCATACATTAATGCATCTTTTATGGGAAGCAAAAATTCCACTTGAATTGTGTAGTGGCTTTAAATTTCAAATAGTTTCAAATTTCAAATAGTTTATATGAAATTTTGATTTAGAAAATGCACCAATTATTTTCTAAATCAAAATTTCATATCTTTCTATTGGGAAAAACCATTCTGGAACTGAGAAGGAATTTTATAAACCAATAATTTTGGGACTAAATGAATAAAACATCAAATTTTTTTAAAAGCTTTAATCTTTTGAGCACAATAGCTTATTTAATGCTAGCTAAAATTGGCGCAAATATTGAAAACGATTTCTTAAGAATCTCGCAAAACTGATTCAAAAGTTTTTGTTTTCTTTTTTCTGAAAGTGTTGTAAAAAAGGCGCTAATATTTAAAAGGACTCTTTAGGAATCTAGCGAAATTGCTGCAAATACTCAAGGCTTATGAGGTGATCAAATGGAAAAATCATTATTTTCTAATGTGCTGTTTACAAATATATTTTATTTTTTGAAATCTTCTAAAAGAGTTGTAAAAAAAGCGCAAATATTGAAAAGGATTTTGTAAGAATATCGCAAAATTCATTCAAATAACCAAATACAATAAGGTGATAAAATAAGGTTATTAAATACTAATGCGCTGATAACAAATATATTGTTTTTCTTTTCAATTTTCTAGAAGTATTCTACAAAAAGACACAAATATTGAAAAGGATTCCTTAAGAATCTCGCAAATTGCCTTTAAAAACTCAAAGCTCATAAGATGATTAAACGAAAAGGTCATTGTTTACTAATGCACCGATATCAAATGCGCGTTTTTGCTAATGTTCTAAAAGTGTTGTGGAAAAAGGCGCAAATATTGAAAAGGATAATTTAAGAACCTCGCTAAATTCCTTCAAATACCTAAAGCTTATAAGGTGATAAAATTAAAAGTCATTGTTTACTAATGCATTGTGTTTTTTTTTCATGTTCTAAAAGTGTTCTAAATTACTTAAAAGACGTCACAATACTGTATCTAATGAATATTCCTAGTTTGATGAAACAACCATGTGTGTGTCGAAAGCAATTGTGCTTGAAAACGCATTTCTAAAATTAAAAAAAAAAAAAAAAAATTGGAAACAACATTCAGAATTTCCAAATAGATACGTAAACAAACTGACGGAAACTTGTCGGAAAATAACACAGTTTCATTTTTGTGAAGCAACATTTCATTACATATGTATTTTTTATATGTCAAGTACAACTAAAAGCGTTTAGTAGCAAAAAAAAAAAAAAAAAAATTTTTGAAATTTTTAATTTTTTTTTTTTTGTTTTTTAATTTATTTAACTATTGCTTTTAAGATGGCATAATTAAATTTCAACTTAATGTTATACAATGAGGCCAAATTTTAAAAGGCATTGATTATGCTGCACACTTAATGTCAAATGTTAAACTTTGAATTTTCGATAGTTCTTTTTTTTCTTGTTCTAGTTATACACTTTTGGGAATTGTATTTTTAGGCGTTCATACATGCACTTACATTTTGGCGATCTAGCCCTTTTGGCATTGCTTCGCTGATTGAAAAATGAGTTCAAAATACCCGAAGTGTTGACTTTTAGACTTTTGCGTCTGTCATTGCTAACATTCGCACAATGGAAACTGGTAACTCCGCCACCACCCACATGTAATTGGCGGTCGTCTTCGGTATTTACCGCACTATAGCGCCGTCCAAAGAATTTGGAAAATTCTTTCATTTTTTGTTTTGTTTTTTATTTCAATTAATATACATATAATGAACACTTGTAACAATTGGCAAATTGAAATCTTCTTTTTTTTTTGTTAGATTTCCTTATGCGTTTGTTTCTACAGGTTATTAAATTTCTATGAGGATATATCTTTTATGCTGATAATTGCTTTTGTTATCTCTTATTTGCTGTTGTGTTATATTTTAAGAACTTCACTTTGTTTTTATATGTCGTTTGTTATTATTATTATTATTGTTATTCTTGATTTTCTTCCGATAGTTAGTCTGTTCGCTAGCGTTGCTCGCTAATGAATGAACCCCTAGAAGTAACCCCAACTGACCAAGTAAGATTTTTTTCTGTTATTTTTTTATCTTCTGTCGAAGTCGGGCTTCAGGCTACGTCAACAACAGCAGCATTGCACACTCACACAGATTCAGAGCGCATGCAAACATGTGCTAAGAACTGTGCAAAATAACTCAACCCACCACAAAACACGCCACACACAAAAACACACACACACGGGCGATTTGTAGTCGTAAAGTCTTCGGTCAGCCAGAGGCTGGCGCACTGTAGCTGTCAACAATCACAACGTCAACCGACTTCGAGCACAACACATCACACCAAACCGCCTAAGTTCGCATCGCATCGCATCACTTACTCATACATTGGGAACGTTTATCTATCGTTGTTACGTTACGTTACGAGTGGCCTAGCAGTAACGTTATGTTTACGTTTTCTTAAGGCAAGGAAACCAGAACATTACAATCACACACACACATTCAAAAAGCGTAACTTTTACGCACACATCCAAGTACCGGCAACTGTAAGAAAAGCTCCAGCTACGAATCCCCTTAATCACTACGAATCGCCAATGTGTTCACAATGGCACACTGTGATATTGATCACCAACCTGTCTGTGCTAAGCGTCGTAGTTTTTCTAGTTTTTTTGCTCAGTATTTTCTGTCTTTCTTTCAATACCTTGTGCCATTAGTGTTCCTTGCGTTGTGTTCTTCGAATTCTAGAATATCGCATATCGATTTCATCATAAATTGTGTAAATCCCAAAATATATTGGGAATTCCATATGCATGTACCTGTCCTGCTAGTTTCTGGCGAACAACATAGGCTGTCGTCGTGCGCGATGCATAAAACAAAGTGTGAATTATGTGTTATGATTTCGGCGATGCTGAACAGAGCAGTGGGTGTTACTTTTTATTATAGCCGGTATTTTCAGTTATCAGATTATACGATTTAAAAACATAACATGAACCTGTCGGTCTAGCTAAGTAGTAAAGAAGCTGGGTCCTCATAAATTTAACACACCTCTTCTAAATCTTGAAAATAATATTACTGTATCATAAATTCAACATAGAACAACACAGTTATGGTACAATTTTAAAGTGTTTGAAACTCTTATTTAATTTAATAAATTCACTGGATAGGTGGTATTGACTTAGAAAAGTGTAGGAACGTACTTTTATTTTTGATTAAATGTACAAGGTTATTCAGTTTCAAAACCGCCGGTCTGGCAAGACTGTCAACTGTTAAATACTTGTCATCTGAAATGTTATTTATTTTGTGAAAGATTTGCCATTTACGAATATGGATAGTTTAACAATCAAAGAACGTGTACGTATAAATAGTTAAAACTTACTCCCAAAATGGTGATTCAAACGTGGGAATTTTACGTATATTACGGGCTGATTATGGTCGTCATAATTGACCTACTGTGCAATGAATTCGCAAGATTATAAGGAAATTTAAAGAGACTGAAGGCGTTACTAATGTGGCTAAACCTCTGCATCATCGCAATGTACGCACTGCCGAAAATATCGCCTCTATTAGTAAAAGTGTGGCGGATAATCTAAATTTGTCGATTCCACGGCGTTATCGGCAATAGGGCATAGAAGTCCACGAGGCACAGTGTGGTAGATCACAAATCTAACTGGACAAAATTATACATAAGTGATTAATTTTGTCCAGTTAGATTTTAAACAAAAAATGAGTTCAAATTTATAAATAAATGATTGCAAAAAATCAACTTTCTTTTAGAAAAAAGTTTTTTTTTAGTAAAATGACGCAAAAAGTAAATAGTTTACACAGTCAACAAAAAATATATTTTAAGATAAAAGATTGGTTTCTTAAATACATGCTCTGAGATTATTTGTAGTTATATACAGTCATGGACTAAAGTGTACATACAGCATATAGTTTAAAGTGTTTAAAAAAAACCCAAAGCTCAGAAGAAAAAATGAGTGAAGGGGTTTTATAAAAAACATTTATTTAGAAATGAAAAAAATAACATTTGTAGCTCTTTGTTATGAACGAAAAGAAAAATCCACGAAATTCATTAAAATTAAGATGACAAAAGTCTACGTACAATTTATTGTGGAGAAATATTCCTCAAATTCTAGCGGTAAAGAATGCAAGACCTTATAATATCTTTTCCATGAAAAAGGATTTTATGGACGCTAATTGGCTCAATATACCATGGCATGTATTTTGGGAGTTTTATCCATTCTTCGAAAATGTCCTTTCTCGAAAGAGTCATACTGGAAAAGTAAAAAAAATGTATGGCAGTCGCAAAAACGCGCAAGATGTTTTTAATTTATCTTAAAGCGAATACTTGAAAGATTAACCAAAATATAGATTTACACCGGAACTATCCGAAATAAATAGCTTTAACTATACTAGAAAAAAGAAAATATTTTATTTTTTGCACTTTCTGAACTTCTCACAAAAAAAATTTTTTTTAATACTTACAATGGAAATATTTAAATTAAAATTGTAATATATTTTCTTGAAATATAGCTTAATAATAATAAAAACAATTGTGACAATAAAATCACCGTAGACTTGTTAATCATAGAACAAAGTCATACAAATAATACGCTTCTCTTTGAAATCTGAATGCACCTGTTGACAACAACTGACTTTAAAGCTCAATTTTTCCCAATGAGAGCTAAAAACAAGCAAACAAAAACTGATTTACAGTTACGTTTTGTATTGAGACGCTCATTAAACGACCAGAAGGAATGTTGCCAGACATTTTTTTAAATTTTTTTCTAGCAAGATTTGTGAATTACCACAGTGTGCGAGGGTTTAACGTCAGTCTCGTCGTGAAGGCCTTACCCACGGTGTGCGACACACTGGGCATATTACAATGCGATTGCCAACGCCCCCTGGGATAGCCAAGTAAAACTTGGGCTATCTAGGAAAAGGGGCTGACAACTTCGGTACTATGCGGTAGTTGTCAACCTCTTCTTCGCAGCCAGAAGATACCAAATTGATTATGTTAGTATGGAACATAATCCCCATTGGCGGAGGTGAGGCCTATCTTATCACCTCTGCGTCTTAGGCCAGTAGGTAACTTCTGTTACTGAAACTCAACTCACCAGCGTAGTGGTCGGTGGCAGCCCCAAAACACAAGGATCGGAGTCGGTGACCTGATAATCCGCTCATCTTAAATGAAAGTATCATGAAAATACCGAAGTTTTTGACGTAGCCCCACAAAAAAAGTCTAACGGCGTCAAATCGCATGATCTTGGTAGCCAATTAACGTCGTCAAAACGTGATATTACGCTTTCTGGAAACTTCTCATGTAATAAGGCCAAAATTAGGCGTGGTGTGTGGCTCGTGACACTGTTTTGTAGAAACCACATATCGTCCAGTTTATAATCTTAAGTTAAAGGCCAACAAAGTCGATTATCATACGGTCATATCGCTCTGAATTGAAATTCGGATTATCCGCCACACTCTCACTAACAGAAGCAATATTTTCGGCAGTGTGTACATTGCGATAATGCACAGGCCTCGCCACATCTGTAACACTTTCAGTCTCTTAAAATTTTTTTACAATCTTGTCAATTCCTTTCATATTAGGTCGATTATTATTAACAATTCGCGACTTCCAACCTTTAATCTGGCCTTTCCTTGACCAAGTCGTTGGGCATCAGTTACAAGCATCGAATTGAGAAGGCTAATGGCATTAGGTAAGAAAATAACAGCTATTACTGAATTTCAACTGTTGTAACAACAACCCCAAAGCTAGAAACAAATGTGGTGGTCTAATAGCCGCCCATCATAAATAAAAATTATTACAAATAAACGAAATGTCCTACAAAATTTTGGTGACTTCCGCAGGAGTTGTATAGACCTTGATTTAAAAATGTCCTCCTGGCATAGCCGATGTTCTTGACATGTGTAAAGCTGACGTCACCGCCATCCGTCATGATATCCTGTCTGCTAAAAGGCGTAAATTCATCATCATTCATTCATCATAGGCAATTTGTCTCATAGTTCAGATCAGTAATCGACCAAATTACCACCATTCTCATTAAGGCAAAGTATTTTTTATCAATTCGGTTTGTTCATATTCCTCTCCTGAAGACAGAAACGATGAGACCTATAATATTTTTTAAGAGTTTCTACAAAAAGCATATGATCGCTGCCCTAGCCTAATCCTACATGGGAAATCGATCAAGTCGACTTTTCGTCCAAAACTGTTGTCTGCCTTTGAAAAATCGCAATTTAATTTTAATTTTTTTTTTAATTTTTTAACCGTTTTTTCGCTTCGATTAATCGGTTGTTGAGGAATTACAGAGATGTTTAAAAATTACTCCGTGTTGAACTCAATAAAATATAAAATGAATGAAAATAATTTGAATTTGATTCCATTCTAAGCTATAATAATAAATTAGCACAACTGTCCTCTTTAGGGGTAGGCGTGCTACCAACTGCACGCTGCTGTAGTAACCGAACGACTAATAACAGCGCTGTCATTTTTTGACAAACGGCAGTCTGTTGTGTTATTTACAAGCCTAAGGAACCGTATTGTTTTATGTGGCAGTTAAAAAACTGATAGAAATGGAATTAAAACGCAACAGTGTTATGGCTTTGTATTTCGTTGGAAAATCGCAATCAAACCTCGTTACCCAGCTACGGCATTTATGTATAAATAAAATATTTGTGTATCGGGCCATCACACTAGAAGCACCAAAAACTGACACTGGCACTAGAACATCCAAAAATAACAGCATAGTCAGAAATGGTTCGAAACGTGGAAGCCAGAACTCAACGGTATCCAAACGAAGCGCAGTTCAAATGGTGAAACATTTTAATGTGTCTGCTCGTAGCATGAGAGTCATATTAAAATAATGAATTACGAATAAATCCCTACAGAATATGAGAGACAAAAAGTATAACACCTGCACAAATGACAGTTCGGCAAGTAAGAGCAAAAGTGTTATAACCCTTGCACGTTAGTGCAAAATCTATTTAAAATTTGGATTATTCTGGTGAAAATATTTTTATGATTCAACAATATGTAAACGAACAAAATGATCATGTATGGCTAGATTGCAATCGCTCTACTCAAAAGACATTTTAGAACAGCGAATTTTTTTGCGAAAACGGTCGACGATGGTTTGGGCCTTGCTAACTGTTACAGGACGTTCAGCACTCCTTTTCATTGAATAGGGCGCCAGGGTAAATCAATAAATCTACCGGGAAAAGATTGTAAGTGATGCTTTGTTGCATTGGGGACGTAAACAATTATTGGGTGTTTCAACAAGAAACGGCATCATCCCACAAAGCACGTGAAACCCAATGTTTTTTTTTTTTTAAAGAAAAAATTTTCCGCTTAATTTCTTTAAAGCAATGACCAACATATTCGCCGGACTTAAACCTGATGGTTTTATCCATTTGATTGTTTCTGGAGAACAAAATATTAACTGAAGATTATGGGAAGATTAACAACTGAAAGATTGCTATGCCGAGAAAGGGGCAAAATACTATACTAATACCATCAAGCCACATTCGGGCAAGGTATGAAGCCTTCCCAGACATACTTGATGCTGTCTTGCACGATAAAGGTGGCTACATCGAACAATAACATAATTTTCTTTATATTTGAAATGTTTTTATAATTTGGTCAAGTTTTTAAATAAAAAAATTTCAATTCCAAAAATTTCTTCATTTTTAGCTGGTAACACTTCAAGCGCCGACACCTGTGTTGTGCCCTTTGAAACAGTCGCGACATATTGGTTGCGTTTCTTTTGGTATCCTATATAGAATACCGGTATAGGATACCAAAAACACGCATCGGCGCTTAGCAAAATTAACTTGGCAGCATTGCTATTTATGAAATGTTTATTCATTTTGTTTTGTTCTTATTCGTAATCATTTTATCATCCAAACAAATCCAAAATAAACAAACCCATCCAAACATAAGTATATCCACACATCCAAACAAATCCATACAAACGGCAATAACGCCAACAACACACAAAACCAAAATTCACCAACTGATGTTTGCAAAAAAAAAAAAAATTAACTACTTGTATTTATGTTATTTGGTGTTCTCCTTCTTCTTTAACTCCTCTGTTTACTTGTGCGTAGGTGAAGTTAATCGCATTACTATTTTCCATACTTTTCTACTACGTTTTTATACAACTTATCGCCGTTTAGCTTAGCGTGCAAAATTATTAATTATTAGCGTAGAATTTCTTCCTTTAAAACTTTGCTTAAAACTTATTTGTTATACAACGCAGAATAACTTCTGATTTAGAAAATGAATTGAGAAGCAATTTCCATTCAAAATAAAGGGTGTCCCAACAAGAAAGCAAGATTTCAATGACTGATGCAGCAATTGAATTGTTTCTCTGGCTGTATGACATGTGGCGCCGTCTTCTTGGAACCACATGCCTTCCACATTCGTTTCTTCAATTCTAGGCACGAAAAAACTGGTTATCATTTCACGATACCGAACACCATTGACTGTTTGCGCTTGACATGCCTCATTTTCACAAAAAAAGGTCCAATGATTCCTCTAGACCAAAATCCATACCACACAGTGACACGTTGAGAATGCATTTGCTTCTCGTGAATCACTCGAGGATTTTCCTCATCCCAAATACTACAATTCTGTCTATTGACGAAGCCATCAAGATTAAAATTCGACGTTTTGACATAAAAAAAATTAGTGGTATTGATACAAAATCGCGAATATTTTGCGATTATTGCCAGATGTGTGACGCTTTGCGTCTGGGAATTTCATTCACAATTTAGTGATGGAGCCATATTTTGTCAAATAGCGGAGTGTTATTTGTATGCCTAATATGTTTCTTAATATTGGTAAATATGGTTAGATATTTCATAAAAATGAAAGCTTATTTTGTCATTTTTTGGAATGTCCAGTAAGAGTTTCGCTCATTAATAGTTTATTCTAGTATCGCTAATATTTGTTTTCCCCCACGGCAACGAACTAACAACTATTTTCCGTTCTACTCGTATTTGAAATCATAGCGT
Source organism: Philornis downsi (assembly GCA_019455685.1). Lineage (NCBI taxonomy): Eukaryota > Metazoa > Arthropoda > Insecta > Diptera > Muscidae > Philornis > Philornis downsi. Next base: position 410,573 of record JAHXMU010000011.1, read on the forward strand.
TTTAGAATTGGAAGGAAGGAATATATTCCAAAACTGTTTCATTTTTCAGTATTGCATTTGTTGTTCAAGTGCTTTCTATGATATTTTCTGACTATACGGTTTAATTTGAGGGAAATCCTCAAAAGAAAAGACAAAGTCTTCGAGTGAACATGGCCTCATCTTTCAGATTTAGAATCTCAGCTTTCAAACAGTCAACTCTTAATAAACTTCCAATTAACTACAGACTGTTTTTAAAGAAATGTTGTTACTATTTGAAATGCGACAGTTGGAAAAATATAACGTTATAAACATTGCCAATTTTACCCGCTCCCACAACAAACACTGATATTGCGTCAATTTCAATTCAATACACGTGTCAAATGCACATAATTTCATGAGGTCGATTATGAAACGATTAAGTTGTAAAGATACAGAAAAATGTTGCTCAAACCAAACTCGCAATGCGGAGGTAAGCACAGTTGTTAAACGTAAACTGCGATTATCGTCAGCATTTGCTGACTCTTTTTGCTGTTTCAGATAAGATAGAACCGCTGGTATTTCTATTCCGCATAAAATAATGTTAACATCGATAAGATGAAATAGCGGCGAATTCATTGTTCTCGATGATGTTTTCAAAAACAGATGATGTTTTTAGAAAAATTATATAAATTGAATCAGTATTTCAGTCATATCGAAGCGTGTTAAAAAATTCGGCTATCATTAAAGCAGATATGCAAATGGAAGCGATTATAATCGAAATTTCTAACAAACAGGAAATAAATTGCAGTGATTATGGAAACTCTTGCTCATGGTCGATCTATGTGCTATATCGTTTAAAATAGTAGCAAAATAGTAGATTATGTTCATTAATCATAATTGAGACTAAAAGTTGGTTTAGTAACTTCGACTAGTTTACTTGTTGTCGAGGCATATGATCACGAACTCTCAAAATCATAGGTTTCAAATTTCTCAAATTTCATAGGTTACACGGTTTCGTGTATAATCGCCACAATTTTTTTATATATGCCTAAGAATATTTTATCTTCAGATCTGACCATTATTTCAAGTTTACTTTATATCATGAGTTGTTCTGAATTTCGAATAATTGTTCAGTCCAACCCCAGTCAGCCAGATGAGCTGACTTTAAGTACAGGTTGTCCGATGAATGTTGCTGCATTAAGAAACTGAAATAACTGTTGTTTTTTTTAAATCATATATATTGTTTTCCTATTGAAAAATTACATCTTTTTATTAAGCACTTTTAATGATTTTTAAAAATAATTGAATTCAAATTATTTCCGCGATATGTGCGACATAATTACTCATTACCGCCCGAAGATTTGTAACAAGAACTCTCATAGGTATCATTTAAAATCTTTTATTTAAATCATCTAAATTTTGTTGATTTTATTTTATAAACTTCCCGTTTGCGATAATCCTGCCAGAAAAAAATTTTGGTGCATTAAAGTCAGGAGACTCTAGACACACATGGAATGCAAAGTCTCTAGAAATTAGTTCATTAAGGAATTTCCGCTGATTTTCTGCTATTACAGACCTGGTTAAGAGTTCTTGAAATCACAAAGAGTTGAAAGAAGGGTCTTTCGGCACAATTTTGTAAAGAAAAACTCTTCCGACATCTTGAGACCACAAAAAGTTCAAAGAGGTAACCTTAAAGCATAGTTGTGGAAAAAAAACATATTTAGCCAATGTCTTGGTAGCAACACTCATAAGCCACACTGTATTATGCGCTGAAAAGAGACAAATTTCCATGACTATCAGCAGTCATTTGTACTTCTTTGTAAATTCATTGTATAAGGTGGCGCATAAGCAATGTTAAAATTTGATCAGTGAATACATTTTTTGTTAAAGTCTTTCTTTTCGTCTCTTTACAGAATTAACTAAATAATACTTGGGAAATGTATGATGAGAAGGCTCAGCACAGAACAAAGAACCGAAGTTGGTCAATTTTACTTTGAAACTCAGCATTCGATTATTTACATCATATCAAAATTTCTTTCATGCTCGAAATGCTCCTAGCGCTCCAACAATTCACCGATTGGTTCAGCGTTTTGGGCAACAAGGGGCTGTCTGTGATCTTCCGCGTGCTGGAAGATCTCGTGCAGTTCGAAATGAAGTGACCATTGTTCGAGTGCAAGAAAATATTGAAAAAAAAACCCAAAACTTCCACCAGGCGACGTTCTCAGCAATTAGAGATGTCTAGGCTGTCTTTGCCCATATAAAATGCAATTGGTTCACGAGTTAAAACCAAATGATGCCCAACAATGCATTCAATATAGTCGCCGTTAACGTTACTTATGCGCCACCCTTTAGTATGAATAGACAAGGCCCCTAAAGCCTAGTCCTTCCAACGAAGTCTCTCCCATTGAGATCTTTATTGATAACTTTTCTTCCTGGAGCGTTTAGACACAAAGCAATCGCTGTATTATGACATGATTGCTTTCCTTACAACCATTTCGAAAAGTATATTAATGATAGGCTGTCGGCCGGTGGAAATCCTCGTTTAGTAATATGTTTGAGTTAAACATCTTTAGTAAGATAAGAAGGTTCACGGGCTTTACTTATAGCGTCTGCTAAGGTATTGCATATTGAATCGCATTGATGCCACATGCATTGCTTGCTACGTTTTACGACTTATGCTAAGGACAAAATACATAAAAGTCCACTTGAGAATAACATAAACAATTGAAAATATGAGACACTAAACCGTAACAGATAATAAGAAAAATCCTTATACAATTGCTGGTCCGCTCTTATGGTCTGTGAGTGTGGTGTCGCTCTGTGTGGTTTGCCATAAGAAGCCTTGGTGGTAATGATTATCAATAGTTTAGTTTGTGTGCTGTTCCCATAGTTTGTAGAAATATTTTACAATTAAATAAAATCAGTTCTGGTAAAAGAGTCAAAACATTATTAATGTCGCACTAAGCAGTATGAAAGGAAATAGAAGGATTCACAAAAAAATCAGTTTTATACCATCTAGCGAGAAGTCCCCTCCTAATATAAAATGTAATCAACAAAGTTTTAGCTCAATCTGATTATATTATTCCATGCCTTGTAGAGGTTAAAATAACACAGGTTTGTAGAATAACAGATTATTTTTTGCTTCTTAATATCTATTCCTTAAATGTCTTATTTGTTAAATCGAAGGGGGTACCCACTGTGTCTTAAACTGAAAAATCACAAAAATCTCTAAATCTATCCGTTTTAGCAAAAAAATGGCTAAAACTTGGTCAGCAACATTTTCTATGAAATGAGATAAGAATCAGGTTTTTGGGATGAAGGACTCAGGCGAAACACTTTTTTTTTATTGTTACTTTTCTTTTCTTTTGCTTGAATGAGGAGCGAGTTAAAGTTGTCGGGTTAGGCCAAAACTTTGCCAACCAGAATTTCCAGTCTATTGGCATTTTGCAGAAGTATCTCCCGATATATAGGATGGCAACAGTTTTCCTTATACATCTTATGGCCATCTCATTGCACCATTTTGTTGAAACCACGCGGGAATGAAAGGGATTATACATATAAAACTTTGGCGTAGTTCTGGAAAAGACAACGCTTAAATTCATCATCTTAAATTAAATTATTATTATTATTAATTATAATTAATTATTAATTATTAAAGTATCAACATCTCTAAGCAATATCAGCCAATGTGTCTGTAGTTTCACTCAATACGCTTTTGCGTTTTAGCAAATTAGAATTAAAGGAGGACAAATTTTAACTTATGGAGTAAACATCGAATTAAAAATGCTCAATGTGTATGGCACGTACTCAGAAAGGACATGACAATGCGGACAGTGCAGTCGATCAATTGTATTAAATAATTCGCATAGGAAATATAGAAAAAAATCTGGCGCTTACTTCAATTTCGTAGTTCTACCCAGCTTTGCGACATTAAAAATTTTATCATAGTAGAGAATTAATCCGACTATTTACTAAAAATAATTTTCAAAAAAGGACCGGGATGGAAATGAAACAAATAAAGTGATACAGCCCAGACATTTAATACAAAAAACTAGCTTAACACAATCACAATTCTCAATTAAATAAATTCCCAACAAAAAATGGATTGTGTTGATTTGAAAAAAGGGAAATCGGGCGATTTCAATTACGGATTTTTAACCAGTCTTACGTGATGATTGATTGAATTTATTACGCTAAAAAGACTCACAAAAGAACGGATCCAGACAAAGCAAATAAAATTTAAGAGCCTAGAAATTAGGTAGCACAAGAAAAACCTAACACAATCACATTCTTTAATTGAACGAATTCCCAACAAAAAATTAATTGTATTGAAGTGAAAAAAAAAGAAAAATCGCGCTACTTTCATATGGGTTATTTTTTCTGCGACTTCAATTTCGGATTTCTAACTAGTCTTGCGTGATGATTGATTGAATTTATTTCGCTAAAAAGACTCAGATCGGATCCAAACAAAGCAAATAAAATTTAAGATCCCAGAAATTAGGTGGCACAAGGAAAACGTAACATAACCACATTCCTTAATTGACTGAATTTCCAACAAAAAATTAATTGTATTGAATTTAAAACAAGGAAAAATTGCGTTTCTTTTATATGGATTATTTTTTCTGCGATTTCAATTTCGGATTTCTAACCAGTCTTACATGATGATTGATTGAATTTGTTACGCTAAAAAGACTCGCAAAAAGCGGATCTAGACAAAGCAAATAAAATTCAAGAGCCTAGAAATTAGGTAGCACAAGAAAAACTTAACACGATCACATTCCTTAATTGAATAAATTCCCAACAACAAATTAATTGTATTAAAAAAAAAAAAAAATCACGCTACTTTCAGATTATTTTTTCCGCGATGTTTACTTCAATTTTGGATTTCTAACCAGTCTTGCGGAATGAGTCAATCACATTCCTTAATTGAATGAATTCCCAACAAAAAATTAATTGTATTGAATTTAAAAAAAATAAAAATCACGCAGTCTTGCGTCATGATTGATAGAATTTATTACGCTAAAAAGACTCGCAAAAAGCAGATCTAGACAAAGCAAATAAAATTCAAGAGCCTAAAAATTAGGTAGCAAAAGAAAAACGTAACATAATCACATTCCTTAATTCAATGAATTCCTAACAAAAAATTATTTGTATTGAATAAAAAGAAAAATCGCACCACTTTCATATCGATGATATTTTCTGCGATGCTTACTTCAATTTCGGGTTTCTAACCAGTCTTGAGGAATGTGTCAATCACACTCCTTAATTGAATGAATCACCAAGAAAAAAATTAATTGTATTGAATAAAAGAAAAAGAAAAAATCGCGCCACTTTTACATTATTTTTTTCTAACCCATCTTGCGTGATGTATCAATCACATTCCTTAATTGAATGAATTCCTAAAAAAAATTAATTGTATTAAATTGAAAAAAAAAATACAAATTGCACATTTTTTGTTTGTATTTTATTTATTTATTTTTTTTTTTTTTTTATTTGTTGTAAAGTTTTGAACTGAAAAAAGAAAGATCGCGCATCTTTTAATATTGTTATAATTTTTTGTTTTTGCAAACCGTATTTCAATTTCGGATTTCTAAGTTAAAAAGACCACATAAAAAACGCATTCAGACAAAGCAAATATAATTTTAGAAGCTTAAAGATATTTTCGAAAAAGGTGAGAAATAAGGAATTTAAACTACAAAAGGATGGTACATTGAAAAAAATGACAAAATATAATCGGTTTTATATCAACATTTCTTTCAAAATATAATTCGATTGGATGATAAACTATACGATAAATAACTCAATGATATTGAGCGATTTTTTTTATTTAATGTGGGCAGTTTTTCATTGATTTTTGAAAAATTTTTCGTTTAATTAAGGAAATTGTCGAAAATGATAAAAAATTTTCTTTACAAAAAAAAATTAATAAAATCGTTTGCGTTTATTTATAAAAAAAGAAAAACAAATTTTCCGAATTCTGGATTATGCGTACGATAGTTGCGCCACGGACGGTCACAATTTATTTATATATTTATATTATTGTAATTTATTTGTATTTATTGTGATTTTTGGATGTCCTGACACAAATTTTTCTTTACTTAAAATTTTAATAAAATCGTTTGTGTTTATTTAAAAAAGAAAAACAAATTCTTTAAATTCTGGATCATGCGAACGATGGTTGCGCCACGGACGGTCACAATTTATTTATATATCTATATTGTTGTAATTTTTTTATATTTATTGTTATTTCTGGATGTCCTGACACAAATTTTTCTTTACAAAAACATTTAATAAAATCGTTTGTGTTTATTTATAAATAACAAATTCTCTGAATTCTGGATCATGCGAACGATAGTTGCGCCACGGACGGTCACAATTTATTTATATATCTATATTGCTGTAATTTTTTATATTTATTGTTATTTCTGGATGTCCTGACACAAATTTTTCTTTACAAAAACATTTAATAAAATCGTTTGTGTACATTTCAAAAAAAAAAAAAAAATGAAAACAAATTCTCTAAACTCTGGATCATGCGAACGATAGTTGCGTCACGGTCGTTCACAATTTATTTATTCGAGTACATTTATAGTATTGCAATTTATTTGTATTTAATGTAATTTCTGGATGCAATTATTATCCTAACTCTGTTATAATGGAATGTTCCAACACATAAATGAACCGGCCGGATTCTACTCAAATTCGTTTCATTTAAGTTCTATGCAATGCAATTTTGTATCAACTTTGCAAATTCAGTTCAGGTCATCAACATTTTATTAACTACAGACTCCTTTTTAGTACCAAAAATTCATTATTATGCACCCAAAAATAATATTATTTTCTTGATAAATTTCCTAAATAAGGAATATAACTCGTTTTCGTCGCTTTTGCCATACCTTTCTATGTTTAGTTACCAAAACAAAAAGAAACACCCAACGCAAAAAATGACGATTTGTCTACCTATGAAGATAATCACGAATGAATTAATATTAATAGAAAGAATATATTTTGTTTTGATATTTATTGTGGAATTTTTATTCGTTCAAGCTATAAACAAAATCTGTCAAAGAATGGCAAATTGGAGATGATACATGGCTAATACGAGAATAAACAAAATTACTGTGATTCAGCAAATTTCGTGCTAATACGAGTATAAAGAGAGAGGTTTACTATTTTCGTGATGATAATCTGATGAAAGTATGTATTATTATGTGCCAAAAGGAAGGGAAACATAATTTATAATTTTTGTTATGTAGTTGGGGTTTTTTCCATTCAGGCAAGCCGTCAATTTTACTGGCATATTATCTTTAAAGATGAGATATGTTTAAGCATGGTAAAGCTTATCAATTAAGTCTTTGTATTCATCTACGAAAAAAGTTAGTAAACAGATTAAGATTAAATATACAGGCCGGCACAAAAGTATTCGCCGCATCGCCAGTCAGTTCTGGCTCCTCCATTTTTGCTTATTTGGGATAATTTGAAATGTCGCTTTGATGAGAACTGGTTGCAAACCTTGGTCATCCTCAGGGAAGCCTTTGAAAAATAATTGCCAAAACTATCAGTTAAAGTACATGGTGTCCGTCGGGAAGGTATACTACTTTGTTTTGTCGCCATTTTGATAAACATTAGTCTTGACAGTTCATATTTGGCAGTGGTGAAGTAGAGACGTGGCAAAATTTTTATGGAAAAATATCCGATAAACCAACGTGTTTTAATCGTTAAAACATTTTATCGAAATCAATCATCGATTACTGTCGCGATGAGAAAGTTACGTGAAATTTTTGGGAGAAACAACGTGCCAACAAGACGCACTACTTATCGTGTAGTGAATGATTTCGAAGAAAGAAGGTTTGTAGCTGATACGGCCAAGCATGGACCACAACGTACTGCAAGATCGGCTGAAAACATTATTGCTGCTCAGAAAAGTGTTAAAAACAACGTCAATTCGACGCCGTGCTCAGAAGCTTGGTCTTCAAAGATCAACTTTGGCCATAATTTTGCACAAGGATTTGCATTTGTTTCCATTTAAGATTCACTTGACACAAGAGCTTCTTCCACAAGCCAATATATGCCAATAGGATGTTACAGCTCGCCCATGACAACTCCGATTTTCATGAAAATATCATTATGAGTGACGAGGAACATTTTCATTTGAATTTATATGTGAATAAACAGAATAGTCGGTTCTGGGCAATGGAAAACGCTCAAATTATTTCTCAGTCACCTTTGCATCCATTAAAAGTGACAGTCTGGTGTGCAATTTGGTCAGAAAGAATCATTGAACCTTACTTCTTTGAAACTGAAAACGGCGTCAATGGGGAGCGATATCGTGATATAATAGAAAAGTTTTTAACGCCACAACTGCATGCTTTGGATATGATTAACATGTGGTATCAACCAGACGGTGCCACATCGCCTACAGCCAGGATAGCAATTTAATAACTGCAAGACCTCTTTCCACAACAAGTTATTTCAAGAAATTTTGATGTTGATTGGCCTCCACGGTCTCCTGATTTGACTGCTCCGTACTTCTTTTTGTGGGGATATCTGAAAAGCAAGGTTTATGCAAACAAACTAGAAACGCTTGAGCAACTCAAACAAAATATTCGTGATGAAATTAATGAAATAATGCATGAAATGTGTGAGAATGTAATGAAAAATGTGCTCAAAAGGGTTCGCATTTGTGAGGCAAACAGAGGCGGACATTTATCTGATATTGTATTCCATACAAAATTCCTGACGTTAAATAAAACATTTATCAATATAAGTTCCATTCTCTTTCATTTAGTCAAAAATTATAAGCAAAAAAAATAGTATACCTGCCCGACGGACACCCTGTATTAAGAAGAATGATAGAAAATGCTTTAAAATGCGCTCTGTCAGTGGTCATTTGGTCGCCACTTAGCAGAAGAAACTAAACATCCAAATAAAATTTGACCGCGAATTAACAAACAAACAAAAAAGTTCTAAATGAATGATTGTTGTACTTTGTTTACTCGACCATGTGGTGAGTATTCCAAAGGTTAATCACGACGGTCTGGCAAGGCTGTCAGCTGTTAAATACCTGTCATCTGAAGTATTAGTTATTTTGTGAAAAATTTGCCATTTACGAATATGGATCGTTTAACAAGCGAAGGACGCGTAAAAAATAGTTAAAACTTACCACAAAACTGGTGATTCAAACGTGGGCACCTTTCGTGCATTACAGGCTGATTATGATCATCATAATCAAACTACTGTGCAAGCAATTGGCAAGACTATAAAGAAATTTGAAGAGACTGGAAGCATTACAGATGTGGTCAGGTCTGTGCATCATTGCAATGTACGCACTGCTGAAAAATCGCCTCTGTTAGTGAAAGTATGGCGCATAATCCGAATTTGTCGATTCCATACCATTCTCAGAAAATGGGCCTATCCTACGGCTTACTACAGCATATTTTGCATTGGGATTTGAACCTACATTTATATAATGTCCAACTCATGCAACAATTAAAGTCAGCTGACCATTCACAACGCCGTAGATATGCTGATTGGGTGCTACAGCAACAGCATTTCAATGCAGATTTTTCTAACAAAATTTTCCACAGCGATGAAGCTCTTTCCTCACTTGGTGGTTATGGCAACAAGCAAAATTGTTGCATATGTGAACATAGTTAAAACTGACTACAAAAATGATTATTAAAACGTGGGTTTTCAATCGAACAAAATTTTCTTCAGCGATGAAGCTCATTTCTCACTCGGTGGTTACGCAAACAAAATTGCCCCACATGGGGCTTGGATAACTTAGAAGTGATTGTGGAGAAGCCATTGAATCCGGAAAAGTACTCATTATGTGCGCATTATGATGTGGAGATGTTATTGGGCTGTATTTTTTGAACATGATGCTGGAGGAACCCCAACCGTCAGTTCAGGGCGCTATGGCCGTATGATAACTGACTTTTTCTAGCCTGCAATAGAAGATTATGAAATGGACGATGTAAGGTCTTAACAAGATGATGCCAAGAGCCACACAACACGACCGATTTTGGCTTTATTGCATGAGAAGTTTCCAGAAGTTGGCGACATCAATTGGCCACCAAGATCATGCGATTTGACGCCATATGACTTTTTTTTGTAGGGCTGGGCAAATACTGTGTTTACATGGATAATCCCCATGCTAGAGAATTTAAAAACCAACATTCGTCTAGTTATCGCCGATATGCCGCCCGAAATGTGCGAAAAAGTGGTACTGCAACCAATCCACAGGCAGTCAATTAAATGACTTTGTATTTCGTGCATACTGGCAAGATCCAAGCATAATAATGAAATAAAAATATCATCGAAATCATATATTTATGTGTTTTATTTAAATTTACTTAAAAAGAAAAAATGGATAATCCTATACATATATATGTCACTTTGCCAGTTTCTTTAGGTTTGGAAATCAACCACAGATCATGTTGACATATTTGTTCTTCTATGTTGGACCTTTAAACTCTCCTAAATCCCAACGCAAATGTCACGTTTTATATTGTCTCGTTTTCTTATTCTGTTTTGCTTCACCGGCATTACACAGCACAAATTTCTTGTCAGGTAATTAAAATCAAATTTCATCACAAAATTATAATGTTTCATTAATGAGTTTATCAACAACAGAATATTCGCGAAATTTTTTTTAGCCAATCTCGTGTTTCGACAAATCTCGTGCTGCGAGATTTCATCAAACATAAAACAGCAATTTTTTCTTTGTTCTTTTTTCTGCTATGACAAATCTTTATTTATTATGCTTCAGAGATTTAAGATTGTTGCGAAAGATGTTGCCTTTTTACATTCTTAAAATGAGACAACGACTTTATTAGGAGGCTGTTGTAATTATTGGAAAACATCTATAGGAAAGGGTTTGTGCCCTTTATGACGTGGTAACCACTTAAGAGATATAAAAAACAATAGTTTTTTTCGTTAATTAATCAGTAACGTTAATTCTCTAAGACATTTTGAACGGTACTGAAGGAAATTAACACGCTCTCAAAAAGAGAGCGAGAAATTAAGCGAATTAATAAAATCCGTTTAAATTTAAACAACAATTGTGTTAAGAGCGCTTGTTTAACTGGCTGGTACAGAGAATGCTGAAGAGGTAAATAAACTTGGCTGGACTTTGCAACAGACATAAAGTCGGCTGGACTTGAACACCGGATATAGACTAAAATAGACTTAGATTCTCACCATATTCATTTAGTCAAATGGTGTCTGTAAAGTCATCGCCACCTTTCGGCAAAAAAAAGAAACATCGAGAGAAGTGAATGCGCAGCTTGGAATCCGGGAGTAGTGAAAATTTGGATAATCAACGATGAATTTAACATGGGCTTGTTATAGGAGGGATGTTTTTATTTTCGGATTCATTTCATTACATTTTCTTCAGATCTCACGAAGCAGTGAAAAATCTACGATCTTTATGCCTACGAAGTAACGCTTAGTTGCTTTTTCGAAAAATATAGGATTGATATTAATATTTTATATGATTGCACAGGATGGCGCACCAATTGTGCTACAATGAGAAATTCAAATAACTGTTTTTTGATCAATGTATTCCATATATTTATGTATTTATTTATTTTTGTATGGAAAATTCAATTTTATTTTATATAATTACATTAATATAATGCAATTAAATTTTTAACTAATATATATATATGATGATAGACCGTAAATTACATCCATGCTCATTCACCCATATGCAACACCTGATCAGAAAATTATTTATTGGGCCCTGAAGGGTTAAAGTCGGTATCGCCTCAATAATTGTTTTAATGGACTGCTTCAATTCAGTCAAATTCCTCACTTCCATTTTGGGCACATCTTGCTTCACATAGCCCCATAAAAAAGCCTGGTGCAATAAGTTTCGGTGACCTTGAGGGTCAGCAGAAGTGGAGTTTCTGAATATTAATCTGTTTGGGAATTTTCATTGGAGTTCCGCCATAACCAGTCTGGCTATGTGTGCAGTTACTCCGTCTTGCTCAAAACCAAATATTGTTGAAACTCATACGTCTTCGTCGCAGTTTTGAGTAAAAAAACTGCTTCAACAATGATTCCCAGTATAGTATACTGAAAAGGGTCAATCTCAACCTCAACTCATAAACTTTTCAAGGCACGAACTTAAATGTGGGCGCGGTTATTGAAAAATAAAATAAATAATACGGCAAATATTAGAAGAGAGCATTTTTCCCATGACTATTTAACCGGCGGCGAGTCAACACTTCATTCAATCATGACTTTATGTGGCTCGAAAGTATCCCATTTGGGACAAATTATTTCACTGGATCATGCAAGAACTAAATACAACTTTTGAAAATTTATTTTTTTTCCTGAATTTTTCTAATATTTTTTACCACAGGTTATCCGTCGGGAAGGTATACTACTTTGTTTTGCCGCCATTTCGGTAAACATTAGTCTTGACTGTACCTATTTAGCAGTCGTGAAGTAGAGACGTGGCAAATTATTATGGAATAATATTCGATAAATTAATCGTTAAAACATTTTATCAAAATCAATCATAAATTACTGTGACGATGAGAAAGTTACGTGAAATTTTTGGGAGAAACAACGTGCCAACAAGACGCACTTTTTATCGTGTAGTGAATGATTTCGAAGAAAGAGGGTCTGTAGCTGATATGACCAAGCATGGACCACAAAAAAGCTCAAAAAAGTGTCCAAAACAACCCATCAACCTCAACTCAATGCCGTGCTCTTGAGCTTGGTTTTCAAAGAACAACTTTAGTCGCAATTTTGCACAAGGATTTGCATTTGTTTATATTTAAGATTCGGTTGACACAAGAGCTTCTTCCACAGCACCATTTACGCCGCCGCGCATATGCAAATAGGATGTTACAGCTCGTCCATGACAACCCCTATTTTGATGAAAAAATCATAATGAGTGACGAGCCACATCATTTGAATGGATAAGTGAATAACGAAATGAAAAACCCTCAAATCATTCATCAGTCACCTTTGCACCCATTAAAAGTGACAGTCTGGTGTGCAATTTGGTCAGGAGGAATCATTGGACTTTACTTCTTTAAAATTGAAAACGGCGTAATGGTAACTGTCAATGAGGAGCGATATCGTTTTATGATTGAAAACTTTTTAACGCCCCAACTGCATGCTTTGGGCTTGATTAACATGTGGTATCAACAAGACGGTGCCACATCGCATACGGCCAGGATTACAATGGAATTACTGCGAGACCTCTTTCCTCGACAATTTATTTCAAGAAATGGTGATGTTGTTTGGCCTCCACGGTCACCTGATTTAACTGCTCTGGACTTCTTTTTGTGGGGATATCAGAAAAGCAAGGTTTATGCAAAGAAATCAGAAGCGCTTGAGCAACTCAAATAAAATATTCGTGATCAAATTAATGAAATGCCACGTGAAATGTGTGAGAATGTAATGAAAAATGTGCTCAAAAGGACTCGCATTTGTGAGGCAAACAGAGACGGGCATTTATCCGATATTGTATTCCATACATAATTGCCGACATTAAATATAACATTTATCAATATAAGATCCATTCTCTTTCATTTAATCAGAAATTATAAACAAAGTAGTATACCTTCCCGACGGACACCCTGTAGTTATGTCTTAATTAAGGAAATTATGGAAATATATCGTTTTTAACAAGCACTCGTTCTAGATATATCGGTATATCATTCTATATATTGCGTAACTTAACCCATGATGGTGTTTATATAAACTTCAACCCGATTGAACTGATGGCTTCCGTTCAAATTTACTCCTGTTAATATTCATATTCAGTAATATTCTTTTGCCTGATATTTAGATAGCTGTGACAACATGATAAATATATTTTATAGCAAATCTTATCACGCATATTTTAATATGCCCAAAATTTTGTTATGCGTGGATGCATGAAATATTACCATTACCCGAATTCAATCTTTTTTTACAACGAATATCTCAGAATAACAAGCTAGTCTGAAGTTCCTGAAAATATGGTCGAAATCTGCACATTAAGATCTCTCAGGGACAATGTAAAACTATTAATAATTACCAAAATGTTGTATTCTGGTGGGCTTTGAAATCACTGTATCAGAACATAATAATCGATTAAATCGCTCAACTAAAATTAAATTTTTCCAGACAGCGGTTTTTTGGCTTTATGGAAAAAAGAGAGCAAATTAAAAGGAGGATAACAATCAATCATTTGGATATTGAAATGGTTCAAATTTGAATAAGAAAAAATGAATTGAAGATGGATTTGTCATAAGATGGATGTTATTCTTTTATTGTATAGGATGGCGCATAAGCAACGTTAAGATTTGTTAAGTGAATACATTTTTTGTTTAAATCTTTTTTTTCGTCTCTTTACAGAATTAACTAAATAATACTTGGGAAATTTATGATGGAAAGACTCAACACAGAACAAAGAACCAAAGTTGTTCAATTTTACTTTGAAAGGCAGCATTTGATTATTCAGATCACATCGAAATTTCTTGCATGTTCGAAATGCTCCTGGCGCTCCAACAATTTACCGATTTGTTCAGCGTTTTGGGCAACAAGAACTGTCTGTGGTCTTCCGCGTGCTGGAAGACCTCGTGCAGTTCGAATTGAAGTGAATATTGCTCAAGTGCAAGCAAGTATTGAGGAAAACCCTGAAACTTCCAGTAGGCGACGTTCTCAGCAATTAGAGATGTCTAGACGGTCTTTGCAAAGAATTTTATATATGTTACATGTTTTTCCATATAAAATGCAATTGGTTTACGAGTCAAAACCAAATGATGCCCAACAACGCATTCAATATAGTTGCCGTTAACGTTATTTATGCGCCAGCCTTTATAACGAACATGTAATAACTTAGATGCAAATCTCCTGAAAATACTTAATACTTGTTGAAAAATATTATTAGCAGTTTTTTTTTTTTATTTCCATGGATGTTTTTTTGGAATAACTTTTACTTAAGTAGAAATTATTCACATTCAAGAAATCAGTTTAGATTTAATTTTTTTTTTTTTTTTTGATGTAATGAAATATCAAGTGCTTCTAATTTTTTTAGCTGAGGACCAGATCTCGATATCCAAAACCGATTTTCGAATTGAGGCTTGGCTTGTTTCTATTTGCGGTTTCAATCACTTCAGGCATTTCCAGGCGTTTTTTGAAATAACTTTTACTTAATTACAATTATTCATATTCAAGAAGCCAGCTTAGATTCCATTTTTTTTTCTTTTGGATGTAATGAAGTAACAACTCATTGAGCAGAGCTTCCAACTTTTTTAGCTAAGGACCAAGCATTTCCAGAGATTATCAATTAGAAGGTTTGAGAAGTCACAACATGAATCATGGGGCACAATTGACAAAGTGGCTGGTGAATGTTACCGCTAATATCTTACTTACAAATGTAGAAAGATTCGTTCTTTCCATAGTCAAAAGAAAATCTCTTTTAATTGTGTGGTTTCAAGAAGATGGTACAAATTATCGCCTCACCTGGCCTAGTAAATCGAAATTGGAACAACTTCTACAATACCGAGCATTAAGATCATTTAAATTCTTTATACTTTTGAAAGCCATTAACAAGATTTAATAAAAATAAATTCCTTTTCAAACGAATAAAGAAAAAATTATATTAAATGTAATAAAGAGAATTGATATGAGTTTCTTAATGAGACAACATTCATTAGCCACACTGTTTAAGGTGATTATATGAACGGATCAATCATCAATCACCCTTTGACTGGGGAATAGTTGTGAGTAAAAATTTCTCGAATTCCGGTTTGAATTCGCCTCTAAACAGAATCGAAAAATAAGAACATACAAATTCTCGAGGAACAGGACAAGCCCTCTTCTGTAGCCAATACAACGTAGCAGTCTGCTGATATATTGTATCAAAATATACTGATCTCATCTTCGATATCCAGACAAGAATAAATTAAAACTTTCCTACACTTTATGACAAATGAAATCAAAACTTGTTTAAATTTTTCTTTTTTTTTCATATCTTCCGACTGGAAACAAGAAAGTGAACAAAAAGCCACTACAACGATTTAAACATCTACCTTTCTACGTAGCTACAATATGTATTCCCGAATAACATTCAGTAAGAGGCAAGATTTCATTTTGTTTTGATACTTTTTTGCAGTGTTTTGAAAACTTAAGCTGAAATCTAAAACAGAATCTGCCAAAGGGGCAGGAGGTAGTTCGATGTTTCAAAGATGGGTAATTATAATGACAAAAAAACAATCGTCGATAATGAAATTCACTTTAATACTTCAATTTAATGATGTTGAACGAAAAGTTTTTTTTTTTTTAACCAAAACCAATGAATAAGCAGTATAATTTATGCATTATAGTACGTTTATTTTATGTTGTCTTTATACTACTTTTATAACAGATCATTATTGTGGTTGGGTAAATTCCACTCTGCAGAAATAGAATGTTATATGAATAACACTTTTGGGAAAAAAAAGAATTATTCTATGACAAATAGGCCACCCGAGATCTACAGGGTGTCCGTTGGGAAGGTATACTACTTTAATTGTTTATAATTTTTGATTAAATGAAAGAGAATGGATCTTATATTGATAAATGTTTTATTTAGTGTTGGCAATTATGTGTGGAATACAATATCAGATAAATGTCTGCGTCTCTTTGCCTCACACATGCGAGCTCTTTTAAGCATATTTGTCATTACATTCTCACACATTTCACGCGGTATTTCATTAATTTCATCACGAATATTTTGTTTGAGTTGCTCAAGCGTTTCTGGTTTGTTTGCATAAACCGTTCTTTTCAGATATCCCCACAAAACGAAGTCCGAAGCAGTCAAATCAGGCGACCGTAGAGGCCAATCAACTTTACCATTTCTTGTAATAACTTGTGGAAAGAGGTCTCACAGTAATTCCATTGTAATCCTGGCTGTATGCGATGTGGCACCGTCTTGTTGATACCACAAGTCCAAAGCATGCAGTTGTGGCGTTAACAAATTTTCAATCATATCTCGACATCGCTCCCCATTGACAGTTACCGTTACGCCGTTTTCAGTTTCCAAGAAGTAAAGTTCAATGATTCCTCCTGACCAAATTGCACACTAGAGAGTCACTTTAAATGGATGCAAAGGTGACTGATGAATAATTTGAGGGTTTTCCATTGCCCAGAATCGACTATTCTGTTTATTCACATATCCATTCAAATGAGAATGTGTCTCGTCACTCATTATAATTTTTTCATGAAAATCGGGATTGCCATGGACGAGCTATAATATCCTATTGACATATGTACGGCGGCGTAAATCATCTTGTGGAAGAAACTGTTGTGTCAACTGAATCTTAAATGGAAACAAATGCAGATCCTTGTGCAAAATTGTGGCACGGCGTCGAATTGAGGTGATGGATTGTTTTGAACACTTTCGTGAGCAGCAGTAATGTTTTCAGCCGATCTTGCAGTACATGCATCTTGTTGGCACGTTGTTTCTGCTAAAAATTTCACGTAACTTTCTCACCGTTACAGTAATCGATGATTAAATTTGATAAAATGTTTTAACGATTAAACACATTGGTTTATCGAATATTTTTCCATAATAAGTTTGCCACGTCTCTATTTCACGACTGCCAAATATGAACTGTCAAGGCTAATGTTTACCAAAATGGCGGCAAGACAAAGTAGTATACCTTCCCGACGGACACCCTGCACATCTTTTAACAGAAAACGTGCGTCTTCTGCTAACGAAAAAGGCAGTTTGCAAAAAAGTCTTTGTTATGTCATCCTAAAAATAATGTGTTTTATTGTGTGAGAATAATTTGTCTTTTCTTTATGAAAAATCGAAAATTAAAAATGTGTTTTCCTTAGTTTTTCTAAAAAAACAAAAAGTGCAATTTACTAAAATTGGATACACTTCAGTAACGCCACAGATGATAGTGAGCCCTCGAGGTGTGAGTGATACCTGTAGCTGGTATTAACTCCACCAAAGGGCAGTATCCCTTTCATGGTGTAGTGACTTCTGCAGCAGTTAATGGCACCGGCAGAGGTTGTTGACCTCACTACGATACAATGACGCCCTTAAAAACCAACAAAAGTCAGTCACGTCTTCAGAAGACATTGAGTTCTTTATGGTGTAATAGCTTGTTCATGGAGTAAAGATCAATACAGAGGTCTTCGACGCCTTTAAAGGAAAGTCAGCCACTAAAAAGAGAACAGCTTAAAAAGAGTATAACAATTAATCCTTGGGATATGAAAATGGTTCATATTTGAATAGGAACAAATGAATCGGAGATGGATTTGCCATAAGAGGGATGTCATTCTTTTACTTTATAACGAACACGTGATAATTTGGATCCAAATCTCGAAAATACATGCCCAATAATATTAGCAGTTTTTCGATCTTCATGGACATTTTTTGAAAAAACTTGTAATTAATTGGAAATTCTTCATATTCAAAAAATCAGCTTATAAACAATATTTATTTTTTTAGCTGAGGACCAAATACCGATACCGAATATTGACATTCGATTTTTTCTTCAAAATTGTATGCTAGCTTTTTATAGCGTTTAATCGCTTATTTCCTTTTTTTTTTGGAAAATTCAAAATCACAATCTGAAAGGCAACTGAGAAATAATCAAAATGCATCACAACTCCAAAAACTTTCACAAATGTCAAGCGACTCCGCCTTTTCGGCTTTTTGTACACAAACAAATTTTTTTACAAATCTCGAACCTTTCTAATTTCCATTATAGAAAATACGAGTATTAAAACAACCCAGCAAAAGAAACAAAAAAAACTGGAAATCATTCAGAAAGAATAACAGTTTTCATCACTTCCCATAGCATAGAATTATATGCATATTTATTATTTCCAAATAAACATTTTTCTATACCTCTTCCACATCCAAACAAACTCTGTATTTCTTTTTAAACGTAATTAGATTTTAATACTATAAATTTGTTTGGATTCGAATGCTACACAAATCACATTTTATAGAAACGAAACACTGTTTTACAGTCTAATCTCGGTCTGAAAATTCTGAGCCAAAAACAAAATTTCATTGGTGAAATGAAAAATTGCATCAAAATGACTGCCTTTTATTTTTATCTTTTATTTTTATCTCACGAAAATGTGAAGAAAACACACTGTAAAACCCCGTTTCCTTCGTATGACAACCTACACTGTCGCTCACTGGAATAGGGCCACCCTAACCATTTAACAATAGTGAACTATTTAAAACACACTTCACATAACAGTTCGGTTTTTACTTATTCGTTTCTCCTTTTTCTTCACTTTTAAGTCTGCCCTTTGTATTTCGCACTATTTCAACCAGAAAATTAAGTAATTTTATGCAAACGCGTCATTAAATAGTGGACTAGAGCAAATTTGAACAGATGCAGGATTTAACTGGCAAATGAACTGGCCAAATCCGACCATAATGTCAACTACGCCGTCGTATTCACAATAAAATTGTTGCAAATAGTAGTGTACACTGCCGCTCACTTGAATAGCGCCACTCCTAATCATTTAACAACAGTGACTACTATTTAAACTACACTTCAGATAACGGCTCAGTTTTTACTTATTTGTTTCTTCTACTTCCACACATCACCTTCAAACATTTCAAGCCATGAAAGTGTCCCATTATTTTAATTCGTTCTTTTCTTTTACTTGAGTGAAAACTGTGACCTTCTTTTTTGGTCCATTTGAACAGCACTCCTCACGTGATACTCATTTTAAGTGTGAAAGTCTTTTGCAAATCATCGTAAATCAGATCAGATTACAGTAATTGTGTATAATTAAATATAAAACAATCGATTGTAAGTAAAAGGGGCAGAGCAAATCCTTGAGTGTCGAGGAAAGATCCAAAATTAAAACCTACAAAGATTGTGGACTTTCTATTCATCAAATAGCCAAAAAAAAAAACTAATAGAAGTCGCAAAGTTATATCGACATATTTACGTGACACCGAAGGCTATGGAAATAATATGAAAGGTCGAACAGCAAGTGATATTACAGCCGCTGACACGAGAGCTATTCTGAGATATGTCTCAAACTCACACGATTCTGCTGCCAAAATCAAGGAAAAAACTGGCGTCAATGCAAGTGTATCAACGGTAAAAACAGTTATTTTCAAAGCAGCACACTTGCAACGCTTGAGACTAAAAAAGAAGCCACCGCTAGACATTCTCCGTAAGGAACGAAGCCTTAATTTTTGTCGTACGGCTATGACGTGGAGTAGAGAGTGGAATAGAATTATAGTTTTCGACGAAAAAAATTTAATTTAGAGGGTCCTGATGGATATAATTACTACTTCCACGACCTTCGAAAAGAGGAACACCTACTCAATCGATTTCACAACCATGAAGATGGAGTTATAGTATGGCGTGCGATCTCTTATTATAGCATAATAGAGCTGCAGTTTCTCTTTGCAAAAATGAATGCGACTTCATACAAAGCCGTGCTGGAAAAAGCTTTTCCTGAAGTTAAAAATGTTTTCGGAGACTTGGAATGGAAATTCCAGCATGACAACGCGCCCATCCACACAGCAAGAGTCGTCAAATCATGGATTGAAAGCCAAAATGTTGAGGTTATGAACTGGCCGCCTTACTCTCTAGGCTTAAACATTATTGAAAACGTCTGGGGATGGCTAGTACGCAGGGTATACGAATCAGCCAAGCAATATTCAAGCAAAAGTGAACTTATTAATGGAATTAAAGAGGTCTGGTCGTGTATTTCGATGGACCTAATCAAAAAACTGTATGATTCCTTGCCGAACTGAATATATGAATGTATTCTCAACCGGGGCGGAAGCACCTACTACTAAGTTTTACTTAAAATACTTATTTTTAAAGTAGATGTTAACAAACAATAATACCTTTAATTTAGAATTAATGTTTTCGTGTAAAGGGTGTCCCAACAAGAACGCAAGATTTAAATGACTGATGCAGCAATTGAATTGTTTCTCTGGCTGTATGACATGTGGCGCCGTCTTGTTGAAACCACATGCCCTCCACATTCATTTCTTCGATTCTAGGCACAAAAAAACCGGTTATCATTTCACGATACCGAACACCATTGACTGTTTGCGCTTGATATGCCTCATTTTCATAAAAAAAGGTCCAATGATTCGTCCAACCCAAGACCCACACCACACAGTGACACGTTGAGGATGCATTTGCTTCTCGTGAATCACTCGAGGATTTTCCTCACCCTAAATGCGACAATTCTGCCTATTGACGAAGCCATCAAGATGGAAATGGGCCTCATCACTGAAGATGATTTTATCGGCAAAATCAGCATTTTCATGTTGTCTCTCCAATACCCAATTAACGAACTCCCTTCACTGTCCATGGTCAGCTGGCTTCAGTTCCTGAGTCAATTGAACTTCGTATGCATGAAGATGCAAATATTTCGTCAAAATTCGCTGCATAGTGGATTTGGAGACACCAATTTGCTGAGCTCGGTGTCGAATTGAGGTGGATGGAGTTTGAGCGACATCATCACGTACAGCTGGTCCAAGACGCGTTGTTGTCTTTACATCATTAACAGACCCAGTTTTGGCAAATTTATCCATTAATCTCTTTACAGTTGACTCTTTTGGAGCATTATTGTGACCCCAAATTGATCGCAATTTGCGAACTGTAGCCGCAAAACTTTCATCATTTTGGTAAAACAATTCCACAATGAGAATGCGTTGTCCATTCGTACCTTCTACCAGCAAACAATAACAATTGTTCGAATGTCAAACAATGACACTTTGAATGGCGCTAAATTTAAATCTTGCGTTCTTATTGGGACACCCTTTAAAATTCAATATTTATATTTGAAAGGTCTCAGTTCAACCAATATTAAAGCCGAGCTAGATTCAACTCTAGGGGAGTCTTTTCCTTCGTTTACGATTATAAAATATTATGTAGTGGAGTTTAAGCGGGGCCGTACAAGCTACCAAGACAAATACCATAGCGATTGATTGATTTGTCCACTCCAGATTAAGAAAATCCATGAAATGGTTTTGGATGATAGTCGGCTGAAGGTGTTTGAGCTAGCTGAAATGTCAGGCATTTCAAAAAGTCATATACTCATACATCGTATATTTACCGAATATTTGAAGATGAGAAAGCTGAGCAAAGGCAGTGTCATGAAGGTGTTTCAGTAGATTGTTTGGCAGCATTTCACCGCCATAAAGGAAAATTTTTGCGTCGATTTATAACCATAGATGAGACATGGGTCCATCACTTCACACCTGAGTCAGAGGAACTGTCAAAGCAGTGGACTGAAATGAGAGAATCGTGTCCAAAAAAGACGAAAACGGTTTTTTTTTGGAATGCGCATGGAATATACTTTGATTGATTACCACCAGAAAGAAAAAACCCTCAACGGCGAATATTATACAATATAATTTAGTGTAGAGTTTCGGTGATGAAATTATGAGGAAAAGGCCGCATTTGGCGAAAATGAAAGTATTGTTTCATCAAGACAATACTCCAGTTCATATATTCACTATTGCGATGCCTGATATCAATGTGTTAAAGTGCGAATTGCTTAGCGTGATCCTTCATTCGCCAGATTTACCTCCGTCGAAATATTTTCAATTTCCAAACATAAAAAAATGGTTCGGTGGTTCGATTTGCCAACAATGAAGAGGTGGATTCTGAGGTTGATGGCTATTTTAAGGAGTTTCACAGTTCTTACTATAAACAGGCTATAGAAGCTATTGAATATCGCTGGAAAAAGTGTATCGAGTTAAAAGGAGATTATGTTGAAAAATAAGGAACATTTTTACCAACTTTTTTATGTCTTCTTTATTAGGGCGGCTAGTTTTGCGACCGCCCTCGCATTTATGGTCGGATATTGATGTAGCAAATCATTCGCAATTTGCATTTCGTTGATTCGGGCTTTCCAGTAACTTTGATGTGAAATATGTACCGCACTCTAAAACGCCAGTTGTCGAAAATGTCGACAGAATAATGGAAATCATTAAATTCCACTACTATATAAGCATCGATTGAACAAAACAAACTTAAAAAACACTTAACCCCTACTTGAATAAGACTGAATACAAATAGAAGCTCAATGTATGGGTGCCACACGAGTTAACGCAAAGAAAAGAAGTCAAGAGCCAAATTTCCATCTGCGAATCTCAGCTGAACCGCAACAAAATCGACCCACTTTTCAAGCGGAGGGAGGGTGACTGATGGTGAGAAGTGGCATCATCAGTCACCCTCCCTCCCCTTACAACTATAACAACTAAATCAAGTGAAACTGGTTGTGGTCGAATCATAGTGAGCCAGCGAAAATGATGGCCAAGCCAGAATTGATAATCAAGAAAGTTTTGCTGTGCCAGCATTGGCTGGCTCGCACAAGGCCAACATCTTGGTTCGGATCTGTACGATCAATAACTGGACTGTCTGATGGAAGCAGTCACCCAAAAGCGGTTATCTTTAGCCAATAGGAGAAGGATCGTGTTCTGTTAATACAACGCCAGGCCACACTATCGATAATCACTTGCCAGAAGTTCCAAAAGCTTCGCTGAAAGGTTGCATTCATCTTATAGTTTGGACCTAGTACCAAGTGATTACCACCAGTTATTGTCCATGGCGAATGATTTCCACAAATTCCCTTACATTCTGTTTTAGACTCACTAAAAGGGATCCATAGTTTAACGGTGATTGCGAACGTCACAGTTTGAGAAGCATTTACTCGACTACTCGAAGTGTTTGTCAGACAAATCGAAAAGGCCGCACTCAAATAATGATAGGCGACTGTATGCTGAATTGAATTCGCGATTAGGCGAACAATAGTCGCATGTACTAGCCATCGTTCATGACGAATAATTTCGTTGGTGACAAATTCGCCCGAAGATAAAGCCCATCAGAATTCACTGTTCCAGTTTTTTGCTAATAGAGACGAGGGTTTCTATAAGAGTGGCATAATAGAATTACCTTAAAAATTGCGATAAATTATCGAACAAATTGATAAATATTTTACCTAAATCTGATCATTCTAACTATGCTAAATAAAGCTTTCAATTGCTTAAAAATATCGAACAAATTGACGAATATTTTACCTAAATCTGATTATTCTAACTATGCTAAATAAAGCTTTCAATGTTATGCTAAAATAGATTTAAACAATGTGATTTTTTAAGATTTAAGTTTTTCAGATTGGCAGCACTGGTTGGTAATGGCGTCCAAACGTCATCTTTCAAAGTGAAAAGTGTACAGGATACTCTACCACTTCATCATGAAAAAAACTAACAAACGAGCAACGATTGCAAATTGTTGAAATTTATTATCAAAATTCGTGATCTATGACAAATGTGCATCGTTTGATACGACCATTTTTTGGTCGTCATAATCGACCTGTTGAATTAACAATTCGTGCAGTTATCTCCAAATTTCGTACCAAATTTACTTTGTCGGACATAAAACCATCGACTCGCATGGGTAGAGTGCGTACCGAAGAAAATATTGCAGCCGTAGCGATCAGTGTTAATAACGGTCGTGAAATGTCAATTCGTCGCCGTTCTCAGCGATTGGGTATGTGTTGCTCAACCACAAGGAATATTTTTGTTTGCCCCAATCAACTGAGTTGAACTTGGTTGACATGTGGTTTCATCAGGACGGTGCAACATGTCACATTGCTCGTGAAACAATGGATATGTTGAGGGTTGAATTTGGTGAGCAGCTTATCTCTCGACTGGTCCTGTGAGTTGACCCCCAAGATCTAGCGATTTAATACCTCTTGATTATTTCTTGTGGGGTTATGTCAAATCGTCAGTCAGACCTTCCGAATGGACATTTTGAGACTTAGCCGCGGACAACATTTACATGAAATTTACATGTCTTTAAAAATTAAATGGTAAAGACGAATTTATCAATTCCAATAAAACGTTATAATGTATTATGCAAATTTGAATGTTTTATTCGATTTAAAAAAAAAAAAACAACGATTAAAAAATCACCCTGTAATAGATTATAATAATAATAAATTTGCTGCTTTCTAATTCCTTAAATGTTGTAAAAGTAGCGTACAATAACAGTCCATACGACTAGACATAACGCACAGCGGGTTAACTTTTCTTTTTTTTTGGTTTTTGTGTTTTATTTTTGTTTTTTTTTTTGCTTGACCGGGATTACGCAGCAAAGTTTTATTGCTAAACAATTTTTGAGATGACGTTTCAAAAATATAAAAATATCTTCTTTCACTAACAACCGGTTTTGTCTGCAGCACATCGGTGCTGTTTGCTTTACTCAATCAAACGTCCTTCATCACGTGCTGGGAATTTCTAATGACATTTACGTGGTTTGTAGCAACATAAATAATGTAAGCAAAGCCTAGATGACGAATTGTTTACGTATAGGGTTATCCATTTAGTGGTTTCAAAACCGCCGGTCAGGCAAGGCTGTCAGCTGTTAAATGCCTGCCATATGAATTGTTTTTAATTTAGTGAAAGGTTTGCCACTTGCGAATATGGATCGTTTAACAACCGAATAACGCGTAACTTACTATAAAAGTGGTGACTCAAACGTGGGCTTTCAATCGAATAGAATTGTCTCCATCTACGGAGCTCATTTCTCACTCGATGGTTACGTCAACAAGCAAAATTGTCGCATATGGGGCTCGAAGAACCCAGAAGTGATTGTGGAAAAGCCACTGCATCCGGAAAAAACGATTTATGTGACATTGTATTTTGTAAATAACAGAAAGGTTCAAGCATTATAATGAAATAATAGTTTATTTGCATTTTATTTAAATTTACTTTTAAAACCGAAAAATTGATAACCCTTTATTAGTCAACCAGTTTATTGTCTGCATTCCGTTCTTTCATCTCAGTGTCTGCGTCAATCAACCTCTACATTTATTGATTTCCAACTCGCGCGACGACTCATTGGAGTCTAAAGTCTGGCAGACATCAGCTGTTGTTTTGATTCAATAAATTAACTTAAGTCTTTATTTTGTATCGACGCCTTATTAACTGGTTTTTGGCACTTTTTTGTTGTTTACCTTTCTTACCCCCGACACATAATCAATATTCTCTAAGAAAAGAAAAGAAAAAACAAAATGAAGCAAAACAACAAATTTTAATCAGAGATTTCTTCCACATTGTTCGAATTGTTTTTGAAAACTGGGTTTTTTGAGTGGCATTAAAATCTCGGTGTTATCTGCTTTAGTTTGTTGTTGTGCAAAAGCTTGTGAATGGCATGTTTACCTATAACAGTTGGATGAATATAGATAGATATTAATCGGTTTTATTGTTCGATCAATCATATTTTATGTTGATCCGCGTACTTGCTTATGGTACCTACTCGTACTTGGAAATGTGCAGGGTCATTAAAGAAAAACAAAAAAAAAAAACCAGACACTGAAAATCAATTTTAAGAAGTGAGCAAATTGAATAAGAGATTGAACGTTATTTATAGTAACTTTAAATCAATTTAAGACAATTGTGGGAAAACGACGTCAAAGTTGTAAAAACTGCGTCTGGTCAAAAGTAATTTTGTAAAATTACAAAGTAATTTAGTAATTTTGGTATACGAGCTCTAAATGATTTGGATACTTCTAGTACATGGGAGTAGGTGTTGGACAGTAACGATTCTGAAGAAGTAACGCTTTTCTTTTTCATCATATTGCACTATCACGTGAAGGTAGCCACAAATAACCAAAAAAGGATTTACGTTTACATACTGCGAGAGTCAAAATAAAGTATACATTACGAGTATATACGAGGTGTGTTAAAAAAATAAGCTGAAATTTTCAAATTCTGCGGGCTACGTACAGAGTGTCCGCCGGAAAAGTATACTACCTTGTTTGTTTATAATTTTTGATTAAATGAAAGCGAATAGATCTCATATTAATAAATGTTTTACAGGGTGGCGCAATAGAACGTGCATATTTAAAAAATAGATTAAAAAATAAATTCGAAAGGTATGGTTAAAATATATCTAAGACATTGTGGAGTAATAAATGGAGTTTATTTTTTAAAAATAACATCATCTAAATGGTGACCCTCTCTACGACGGCACTCCTCTAACCGCAAACGAAAATTATTGAAAACTTTCTTCAGTAATACTGGTGTAATGGTTGCCATTTCACCACGGATATTCTCCTTGAGTTGAACGATGTTTCTTGGATTATTACTGTAGACTTTGTGTTTGAGGTATCCCCCCAAAAAAAAAGTCAAGAGGCGTCAGGCCTGGACTACGTGGGGGCCATGGGATATCACCTCTTTTCGAAATCAGTCTGCCAGGGAACATCTGCTTCACCACAGCCATGGAGTCATTTGATGTGTGACAGGTAGCTCTATCTTGTTGGAACCAAGTTGTGGAATTCACTATTCTTGAACTTTTAATTTCTGGAGCCAAAAATCCGTCTAACATCTCAACATAGCATTCCGTATTAACCGTGACGTTTTGGCCCCGCGCATTTTCGATGAAAAAAGGACCAATTATTCCCCTGCAAGAGATTGCTGCCCATACTGTCACTTTAGGACTATGCAATGGTTTCTGGTGTTTGATTTTGGGATTTTCACTGTTCCAGTAATGACAATTTTGACGGTTTACGAACCCATTCATAAAGAAATGAGCCTCGTCAGAGAAAAGGATATTGTCAAAATTGAATAATCGATTAAGCATTTCATTAGCAAATGCGAGCCTTGCTATGAAGTCAGACTCTTTCAATTCTTGTGTTAATTGCAGCTTATATGGATGCAGTTTAAGATCCAATGTTAAAACTCGTTGCAAACTTCGTCGCGATAATTGTAAGACAGACGATCTCTTGCGAGTCGACATTTGTGGATTTCCTCGTACTGATTCCATAACTCTCTCAACATTGTCTTCGGTCCTAGATGTTCTTGGGAGACCATTTGCTTGTGGTTTAAATGTTGAACTGGTCTCTTCAAAACGCTTTACCCATATTTTAATTAAATTAGCACTCGGAGCTTCACTAATTCGCCGTAGTCCATATTCAGCACAATATAGTCGCCTAGTAGCAATATATGAACGAGAGGTCTCGTAAAATGCGCGACGCTTCCCGTCGAAGTGATTCATAGCGGCTAAAACTCCATGAGCCCGCCAACCCAACGATGTAGGCGTGCCCCCGCCCGCGCCTTTTCTACCCCACAAAAAAAGATGATGCAATATGCACGTTCTATTGCGCCACCCTGTATTTAATATCGGCAATTATGTGTGGAATACAATATCAGATAAATGTCCGCCTCTGTTAGCCTCACAAGTGCGAGCCCTTTTGAACAGACTTTTAATTACATTCTCACACATTTCACGCGGTATTTCATTAATTTCATCACGAATATTTTGTTTGAGTTGCTCAAGCGCTTCTGGTTTTTTTTTTGCATAAACCTTGCTTTTCAGATATCCCCACAAAAAGAGGTCCGGAGCAGTCAAATCGTGGAACCAATCAACATCACCCATTTCTTGAAATAACTTGTTGTGAAAGAGATCTCGCAGTAATTTCATTGTAATCCCGGCTGTATGCGATGTGGCACCGTCTTGTTGATACTGCATTTTAATCAAGTCCAAAGCATGCAGTTGTGGCGTTAAAAAGTTTTCAGTCATATCACGATACCGCCGCTCCTCATTGACAATTACCGTTACGCCGTTTTCCGTTTAAAGAAGTAAAGTTCAATGATTCCTTCTGACCAAATTGCACACCAAACTGACACTTTTTATGGATGCAAAGGTGACTGATGGGAGTTTTCTATTGTTTAGAACCGACTATTTTGTTTATTCACATATCCATTCAAATGAAAATATGCCTCGTCACCCATTATGATTTTTTCATGAAAATCGGGGTTGTCATGGGCGAGCTGTAACATACCACTGGCGTATGTACAGCGGCGTAAATTATCTTTTGCAAGAAGCTCTTGTGTCAACTAAATCTTAAATGGAAACAAATGCAAATCCTTGTTCAAAATTGTGGCCAAAGTTGTTCTTCGAAAACCAAGCTCATGAGCACGGCGTCGAATTGAAGTTGATGGATTGTTTTGAACACTTTCTTGAGCAGCAGTAATGTTTTCAGCCGATCCGGCAGTACGTTGTGGTCTATGCTTGGCCCTATCAGCTACAAACCCTCTTTCATCGAAATCGTTCACTACACGATAAATAGTGCGACTTGTTGGCACGTTGTTTCTCTCAAAAATTTCACGTAACTTTCTCATCGCGACAGTAATCGATAATTGATTTTAATGAAATGTTTTAACGATTAAAACACGTTGGTTTATCGAATATTTTTCCATAATAAATTTGCCACGTCTCTATTTCACAACTGCCAAATATGAACTGTCAAGGCTAATGTTTACTAAAATGGCGGCAAAACAAAGTAGTATACCTTTCCGACAGAAATCCTGTACAAGTGATTTGCGTGTTCAGTGATTTTCTGCTATCAAAAAAAAAAAAAAAAAAAAAATGGATCAAGCAAGAACAGAAGAACGATCGGTATCGTAAGGTCGCATACAAATTGGCCGGTTTATAGAAATTTAATGTTCGTTTGCAATCTACCTATATAATTTGTAGCCTGAAATTAATTAAATTCTTATGAATTATTATTTGTTAATAACGCTGAGCAAAATGTGAAAAATATAGCTCAATTAACTGACAGAAATTTCGGTACTGATTTTTCATAATTTTTTCTAACATCTCATAAGCCAAATAAAATACGAAAAAATTAACAACAATTTTGAATTTTGCAAATTTATTTATTTAAAATCAGTTCCCATCAGAACAACTTTCGATTATTACAAAATAAGTTAATGGACTTTTGAATTTCTTAACAAAATCCTTCACAAATTAGCTGCTGACCATTCAGTCATTTGTCTCGTCATCTGAGTTCAACCACCTACATATATCCCTTTATGCAGCAATAACCTCGACAGTTTCTCGCAGCACCAGCGAGAATTAATTTCATAGAGAAAGCTTCACAAACATAAGTTTGAAATCGTGTCAATTCCCGTTAAGTTAATTAAGAAAAATATACTGCGTACAAACTCACAGCGACGTGCGAAGACTTCCTCAAACTAAGCGCGTCAACGCAACGCGCGGTCTTTTGTCAAAGTAAACGTGAGTTGACTCAAAAAAATATCGGCTCCTTAACATGTCTTTACTTACATTTAATCTGTATTTATTCGGCGCGATCGAAAAAATAATCGTGTTATAATTATAAAATTAGCTATTTTATGCGTAGTTGTGCCAAAAATCCTCTCGTATTCAATAAGTCCGCAGTTTTATTGGAGCACTAAACAAAATTCTATACACACTCAAAATAAAATGAACAATTAAATTCAATTTGTTGTTCGCTTGTAAAATGTAGAATTAACCTGCTATAAATAGAAACAACAAAAAAGTCAAATTCCCACGAATGCTACAGAGGAGAACCTCTTCCTTATCAAACTCCCAAATGTTGGATTAAACCGATGAAATCGGCTTTCAATTTGAGAAACTTAGTTATTCTAATGCGGTACCAGCATCAGTCAGGAATTTTCGTAAAAAACAATTCTCTTCGAACTCGTTTTAGTAAATTTATATCAAAATTAATTCGGATTTATACCGACGAGGAAGTTTATTTCGTTTTCTAATCTGAAAGATATCTAGAAGCCTACATTTCCTCCGTACTTAAACAAAATATAATTAAAACGATATTTTGCTTACAGCGCCAAATATATTGCAGAAACTTTAATACACATTCTGAATTAAAAACATAAAAATTATATTCGCTTTGTCTTTCAATATTACACCTAATTTGGCTTATAAACTGCGATATACATACTATCACAAATTAACATAAATATGATCTCCCATCAAATATCTCTGTAAAATATCATTGGCATAAAATTGCGCCTAAAACTATACCTCTGCATCGGAGTATGGTGGGAAAGACAGAAATTAATTTAGGATTGCATCATATATTAAAATGTTTTATTGGAATCTATAAATTGGTCTTTGCCATTTAATTTTTAAAGATAATTTCATGTAAATGTTGTCCGCGGCTCCGTCTCAAAATGTCCATTCGGAAGGTCCAATTATTCGTCACTTTTTCGAGCATTTCGGCCTGTATTCCACGAATATCGCATGTTATGATATTCCGTAAGGCTTCAACACTATTGAATCAAATATCATAGCCATCAAATATCTCTGTAAAATATCATTGGCATAAAATTGCGCCTAAAACTATACCTCTGCGTCGGAGTATGGTGGGAAAGACAGAAATTAACCTCGAAAGGTTTAGCAATTGCGGTAAGTTGTTGTGAAACGAAAGGAAATTTATATAGAAAATTGTTCACCCATTCTCATTGTTGGTTTAAAGACTATTTTGAAAAAAAAAAATGCCTGGAAATTTTCGGTTCATCATCGAATATCCGTTTAATGATAACTGAAGTAAGAAGGTCTCCACTTGAAGCATTGATCGGCATACTCATTGCTGTAGGAAGCGGAAGCTAGAATCATATTCCCCAACGGTAAAAGCAGAAACTCGTTACATATCTTTGCAATCTACACTATGCTGATACGCTGACCGATGTTTGTACATCAGCTGACTGTTGTCTATACTCGTATATGACAAATTTTTATTGCTATCACTTTTGGATCCTCCTTTCTTCAAAGCATTAGAAATAATTGCTCCGATTTTCCCACAAACAGCCATCTTTCTCGAAGTGACTGTTGGTGTGAACTTCTATTTGCTTTTATACCTTCACCCCAAGGAATGTAGTTGTATACCATATGCAACATTTAGAAGGAATCATTTAAAATACCAGATATCTTTTGACCAAATATTTTTCACTATCTTTTATGTTGATTGAAAGATGTCCGTTTGTCTCGCTGCATGGAAGATACGACAACTGCCATAAATAGTAGCAAAACTCTTAAAACACAGCCTAATCCAAATTGAGGATTGGGACCATGCCAATAGACCACTTCTGGTACTGCCCATACAAATTGACCGATATTCCGAAATTAAATTTTCTCCTTGTAGCTCTTAATTTGTTGAATATCGTAACTTATATTTTTATTCATTGCATTGGATTGAAGTGACCGACAAAATTTTGAAAAATCGACCGATTTAATATGATCAATTTAGCTCATCTATTGCTAGACTTTTGTGTGGAATTCAGCCAAATCTGACAGAAATTATCTTATCCAAATAATCGAATTAAACCAAATATTCTTAGCTTCAAGTCTTTTGTTCAGTTGCGTTCAATTTAGACAAGCTTTGCACAAACAAGGTGTCTGCTAAAGTAAGGTCTAAAAACGAAAATGGGCCTCATTGTCACTCCCTTTCCAGTACTTCCCATTCCCATTTTTCTAAATTCAATTTCACCTCTTCTCGTACTTCGCATCTAAATTAGCCTACTTTCTGATTTTCATTTTTTGCCTTAGTAATTTCTAATTAGTAGGCCGCGGGAACGAAGAGTTTGGCCTTTTAGATCATGGAGTTAGGCCCCTTCTCAAATTCGGTGCACACAACGCCTTTGATATACTTTGTTCTACAAATAAGAATTACCCTCATTGCCGCGCTCTTTCTGGTACCTACAATAAAATGACCGATTTAACCCATATATATGTATATTTAGCTTTATATCTTTCTGGTAGCTGTATGGAATTCAATTAAGTTTGGAATAACTCCTCCGTCTGATAATTTTAGTTTTGAGAATGAAAATATACCACATTAACGTGTCCCTCCTGGTAACCCCCATACAAATCAAATGATATATCGAAGTATTATTTTTCCCCCCGTAATCCCCCTATTCGCAAGCTACATCCCCCTATATGTAATGCTGGGTGAAATATATAAAAAATCCTGTATAAATTAAATAATTCGATGTCCCTTCTTCAAGTGTCAAAAACCCTACGCAGCAAATATAAAAACGACCAACACTTTAACAATTACTGCAACTATCAATATGATTGCTTTGACTTTTGCAGTCAACAGTCGTTTTTCTCGAAATAACTGTTGCCGCCTTTAACATACTGTTGGAAATGATAATGACGAAAGTTGCAGTTAACATGACTGAAACAATCTTTAACAAGAGCCATATGTTAGGCGCGTATGTAGACGATATGGATATTATTGTAAGATGTAACTGCAGCCTTCTCAAGCATTGAGAAGGAATCAGTGGAAACGAGTCAGATGGTGAACAAGGACAAAAGCAAATTATCTGTTTCAACGAACAAAAAGTCTACACGTGGGACATTGTATAAATGTTGACAACTATAATTTCGGAATGTTAGATGAATTCATCTGCCTTGGTTCCGCTGTAAACAAAACAAATGATGTAATCAAGGAGGTTAAGAGAACAGTAGTACTTGGTAGCAGATGTAAAGCTCTCTCTCTCTCTCTCTCTCTTTCTCTTTTGACAAACAAAAATCCGACTGAACCAGATGTTAGTTTTACCTGTCTTGTTATAAAACGCAGAATCCAGGGTTATGACACAAGCAGATGAATGAGTGCTAAAAGTCTTCGAAATATATGGACCCATTACCGCCGTCGTATCGACAATGAGCTGTATGAACTATACGAGTATACTGACAGCGGCGTAGTCAAGCGCATTAATAAGTTTACAGCTATTGCGTTGGCTGGCTCATGTTGTGCGGATGGACTCTAGAACGAAAAGTTTTCCACAACGAACTCGATGGACGGCGTAAAAGATAGCGCTCCAAACTCCGCTGGAAGGACTAGGCTTTTGAAATACTATCGAAACTTGGACAAATTGGAGAAGAAATGCAGAAGACCGAAGCGCATGGAATTATTTTGTACGTTTGTCGTATAATAAATAGCTATGTCTATTCTAGTGGCCAGCTAAATAAGTATGTAAGTGGGACTGTTGCCGTCAACATCAATTTATTTCATTGGACTCCCCAAAAAAAAAACCAACGAAATAATTTGCTGTATCTTCTGATTCATTTCATTTAGTTCTGGTTATTTTCATAGTCTAAACCATAGTTAAAGTTATTTACTATACCATAATTTGCTGTAGCTAATTTTTAGGCAAAAATTGTTATCTTGTCCTCAGTTCCAATAGGCTCATTAAGATTTTATTGCATTTCAAAATTGATTGGTAATACAGGGTGGCGCACCAATTGCAATATAATAAAAAATTCAAATAATTTTTTCTTTAATCAATGTAGTTCAATTATTTATTTATTTTTTTATTGCATAGAAAATTAAATTTTATTTTACATAACTAGTTGATTTCGAAGGTGATAGACCGTAAGTGAATGTTCATTTACGCATATGCGACGCCAGATCAGAAAATTATTCATTACAGCCTGAAGAGGTAAAGTCGGGATCGCCTCAATTATTGTTTTAATGGACTGCTTCAAATTCAGTCAGATTCCTCGTTTTGTACACCTCTTGCTTGACATAACCTAATAAAAGTCTAGTGCAGTCAAGTCAGGTGATCTTGGGAGCTAGCGGAAAGTGGAGTTTTTAGATACAAACTTGTTTGGGAATTTTCGTTGAAACTCCGCCGGCTCCAGCCGGTCTGGCTATGTGTGCAGTTGCTCCATCTTGCTGGAGCCAAGTGCTGTTAAAACGGATACGTCTTGGGCGCAGTTCTGGGTAAAAAAAAAACTCCTTCAGCGTCTTTGAATAACGGTACCAATTGACAATTTGTGTTGACGATTTGTGCGCCACCCTGTACATATGGTATCAAACTATGGTGGGCCTCAAATATTGTATGTTATAGGAGGAACCAAAGCGTAAACCTATTTTGTTAAAATTTCTGATTTTTTCATGTTGGTGGCATTTTGTGCCGAACTTCATTTGCCGACTTCCAACTAAAGTCATGGATTCTACGTCACCTTGTGCATATGCTATCAAAATATGATGGGGCCCAAACGTTATATGATTTCGGAGTAACCAAGACGTGACTGATTTTGTTCAAATTTCATATTTTTTCATGTTGGTGCCATTTTGTGCCAAACTTCATATGCCGGCTTTCAATTAAAGGCATGAATTATACGCCACCCTGTGCATATGCTATCAAAATATGATGGGACCCAAACGTTATATGATTTCGGAGTAACTAAGACGTGACCGATTTCGTTCAAATCTCACATTTTTTCATGTTGGTGGCAGTTTGTGCCGATCTCTATTTGCCAACTTCGAATTAATCGCACAAATTCTACGCCACCCTGTAGATATGGTATCAAAATATGAAAGGCGCCAAACGTTGTGAGGCCGATTTTGTTAAAATTTCTTCTTCTTTTTTAGTTGATGCCATTTCATATTCCGACTTCCAATTAATCGCACCAATTCTATGCCACCCTGTATATATGGTGTCAAAATAAGAGGAAACAAAACGTAGACCGATTTTGTTCAAATTTCATATTTTTTTCATGTTGATGTCATTTTGTGCCGAACTCCATTTGCGGACTTTAGTCGTACCTCTTCCTGTTTTTGTTTAATCTTTCTGTAGATGCGAATCACTGTGTGATGGACTGAACTGCCAATGCATTTCTAATTCTTCAAATAAAGCTTTCAATTAAAAATAAACGATAGAATAAAACGAAAAAAGAACAGAAACAAATTATTGGTGTTAAGTGTATGGAACAACCTGTTAAACAGGTCTGAATTAAGATTGTTTTTTCCTCCTAGTTCTTCACTATTTCCTGTTTTCATAGGCAATTTTTCAACTTGCCAAATCTTTCACATTTAAGAAATGTGATGCCGTTTTAAATTAACATTTGTTATTTGTTTATTTCATGTCATTCAATAACAATGCATTTAATAACATTTCCATAAACTGCATTACTATTACTTACTCGGCAATATAAACTATATTATTTGTTGCTAGAAATTCAACATGCACTTGTTTCGGATTAATTTCAATATGATGATTTCGTTGAAATAAAATAGCTGACTTAGGAAAAATTTATTAATGTCTGAAGTCAGCAACGATGACGCTAATAACGTGATTTATATAGCGTATCAGCCGCGGAAAGAGGCAAAAATAATTTAAACAGGTTGAACGGACTGTTTTTAACATTTATTAGCATTTATTGATTCTGTTTATGAATTTTTCCAGTTACTTTAATTGTGTTTTTTTTTTTTGCACGCTTTGAAATTTATGGGATCAAAAGTTTTGGGATTACATAGGAAGTGATTATAATTAGATCGGGCTTAAAGTCATAATGGAAATATATCTCTTATATGTATCGAAATCTAGAGGCGTACAGAAAAATTGGATTTTATTATATAAAGGGTGTCCGAACAAGAACGCTAGATTTAAATTTGGCGCCATTCGAAGTGTCATTGTTTGACATTTGAACAATTGTTATTGTATGCTAGTAGAAGGTACGAGGTTAGTAAAAATGGAGCGCTACACGAATGAACAACGCATTCTCATTGTGAAATTGTTTTACCAAAATGGTGAAAGTTTTGTGGCTAAAGTTTGCAAATTGCGATCAATTTGGGGTCACAATAATGCCTCAAAAGAGCCAACTGTAAAGAGATTAATGGATACATTTGCCAAAACTGGGTCTGTTAATGATGTAAAGACAACAACGCGCCTTCGACCAGGTCGATCGACCGAAAATGTCGCAGCTGTACGTGATGATGTCGCTCAAACTCCATCCACCTCAATTCGACACCGAGCTCAGCAAATTGGTGTCTCCAAATCCACTATGCAGCGAATTTTGACGAAAGATTTGCATCTTCATGCATACAAAGTTCAATTGACTAAGGAACTGAAGCCAGCTGACCATGGACAGCGAAGGGAGATAACATGAAAATGATGGTTTTGCCGATAAAATCATCTTCAATGACGAGGCCCATTTCCATCTTTATGGCTTCGTCAATAGGCAGAATTGTAGTATTTGGGATGAGGAAAATCCTCGAGTGATTCACGAGAAGCAAATACATCCTCAACGTGTCACTGTGTGGTATGGATTTTGGTCTAGAGGAATCATTTGACCTTTTTTTTATGAAAATGAGGCATGTCAAGCACAAACAGTCAATGGTGTTCGGTATCGTGAAATGATAACCAGTTTTTTCGTGCCTAGAATTGAAGAAATGAATGTGGAGGGCATGTGGTTTCAACAAGACGGCGCCACATGTCATACAGCCAGAGAAACAATTCAATTGCTGCATCAGTCATTTCCCGGTCGTGTTATTTCCCGTTCTGGAGACCAGAATTGGTCGCCTAGATCGTGCGATTAAACACCATTAGACTTTGTTCTTTGGAATTTTTTAAAAGAGGAAATTGGACGCTGCATTAATGAAATACCGCAGCATTTATGGAAAACGGTCATTGAAAATTTCGTTAAAAGATCGCGTGTGTGCCAGCAAAGCCACGACGGCCATCTGCCCGATGTGTTGTTCCATACATAACCTCATTCTGTCTACTTTACGATACAATAAAGTTTCACGATTTTTTTAATTAAATATCTGTGTTTTATTTACCATTTAAATCTTGCGTTCTTGTTGGGACACCCTTTAGTTAATGTTGCTAGAATTATTAAAGCAATTCGTCAGTATCAGTGTTGCGCTGTGTCGTCTGCAAATGGAGTTCAATATATGTAGCACATCTGCGAGAGCCTCTCACTGAGGCATTTGGCCTGCAAAGTAGAGATTAATTCAAGAAAAGTTTCCATTCATATTATTATATTTAAATTCGTAATTTGCTGTTAATTTCCAACCAAATTGTATTAACTATTGTAATTACTGACAATTACCTCATTAATTACTTGTTGTTTACAAGTTTTTTGTTGGTGGAATTAAAAAACAAAATTTGTTATTGTTTTAAAGTCCATCGTAGCGACGAAAACAGACATTGAATAATTTCAAATGCAGACCAGATTTCTATACGTGAATAATAATATAATGTAAAGCAAGCCCCCAATTTAAGTATTTTATTTATTTTTTTTTTTTTTTTCAAACACCGAAGGGGTGGAACACTGTTGCAGAGCATCAATTAGGACAGAACTGTGTAGTCAGAGTTTAGTAGTTGAAAAATAATGAACATTTTTTTCCAACTTTTTTATGTCTTCTTTCTTAGGGCGGCTAGTTTTGAGACCGCTTTCGTATCATGCCAGTTGGTTTACCTTAGAGAAATTTTGATTTTATAATATTTGTTATTCTGTTGAGTAAATGTGATGTATTATGGCCAATTCTGAAACCATCTTTTTGCGTTCCACAAAGTTAATTATGTGATATTTTATTCCTTTCTCTAAGGTTTTCCTTATAGAGGTAGGTCATTGAACTATAATTTTGGTTTCATTTCATATCGAGGGAAAATATAATATTGTAAGGCATGAATTAATTACTAATAACAGGAATCTTAAGCCGTTTTTAGAGGATTTTTAGTGCAGGTGTTGTTAATACCATCGATACCTGTTAATTTCTTATTTTTAAACTACTTAAATATTTTGTTTCAAAAGCAAAATTTTGATTGTTAAATCCATTTCACTTCAATTTCCGCTATCTAATAACGATCTATTGTTAGCTTTAGTAGTTTTATTATCGTTTAGGTTTTTCCAAAGCAGGTTGTTTTACTTAATTGGGGAATCCAATTTCTTCTGTATCGGTTTCTCTTCATTAGTAGATATCTAATGCTTGACAACAGATTTAATTATTGAATTTATTGGTCATTATATTAGTAGTATCAGAGGCAGAGATGATGGGACAACTAAACTTGCGTAATTCGGTGATAAGATTATTCCTGTATGCATACCAATTTCCATTGGACAACATACCTATATATACGAGTATATATAAGTAGTTTGTCTGGTTAATTTAATATGAGCCATTGCATACTATTTTGACTGGAAGATGGTCGGAAGCCAGATGATTTAATAAATCTACATCAGACTGCATATAAGGAATACTTGCAAGAAAATAATCTAGTATAGCAGCTTGACTATATATAGCGTGATTTTTTAAGATTTAAGTTTTTCAGGTTGGCATCAGTGGTTAGTAATGGCGTCCAAACGTCATCCGTCAAAGTGAAAAGTGTACAGTATACTCTGCCATTTCATCATGGAAAGACTAACAAACGAGCAACAATTGCAAATCGTTGAAATTTATTATCAAAATTCGTGCTCTGTGAAAAATGTGCATCGTTTGATACAACCA
Organism: Philornis downsi; assembly: GCA_019455685.1. Classification (NCBI taxonomy): domain Eukaryota; kingdom Metazoa; phylum Arthropoda; class Insecta; order Diptera; family Muscidae; genus Philornis; species Philornis downsi. The sequence goes on from JAHXMU010000011.1 coordinate 449,582, forward strand.
TTTTCTGGTGTCATAATCGATAGATCAACAATTTGTGCTGTTATTTCCAAATTTGGCACCAAATTTACTTTCTTTTAAATAAAACCATCGACTCGCATGCGTAGAGTGCATATCGAAGAAAATATTGCAGCCGTAGCGACCAGTGTTAATGACGATCGTGAAATGTCAATTCGTCGCCGTTCTCAGAGATTGGGCACGTGTTACTCACCTTTTTTTCTTTTTTTCCCCCCCCAATTGGCCGAGTTAAACTTGGATGCCAACATGTCACACAGCTGGTGAAACAATGGATATGTTGAGGATGAATTTGGTGAGCAGCTTATCTCTCAATATAGCCCTGTGAGTTGGTCCCCAAGATCTTGCGATTTAACGCAATTATGATTATTTCTTGTGGAGTTATGTCAAGCCGTTAGTCTATGTGGACAAGCCGAATACTATTGAAGCCTTACAGGATAACATAACACGCGTTATTCGTGGAATACAGGCCGAAATGCTCGAAAAAGTGACGAAAAATTGGACCTTCCGAATGGACATTTTGAGACGGAGCCGCGGACAACATTTACATGAAGTTATCTTCAAAAATTAAAATGTTTTATTCGATTTAAAAAAAAAAAAACAACGATTAAACAACACCCTTTATAAGGCCTAAACTTTGCATGACGAAATTTTATTATCAATGAAATTTCATTCCAATTGTTTCAAATAGTAATAATGGAAAAAAAAATCATAACCATTCAATGATTTTGAAAAATTTTCAGTTGTCATTATTTGATCCGACAGTAATGAAATCGCATAAACTCGACTGGAGTCCGTAAGATTGTCCCTAGTCTTGCCAGCTCGTTCGCTCTGCAGTTGCCTGGAATGTCCCTGTGGCCCGGCACCCACATAAGGTGAATGTTGAAATGGTGAGCAATCTTGTTAAGAGATCTACGGCATTTCAGGGCTGATGTTGAGTTCAGGAAGGCAGAACTCAGAGATTTAATGACAGCTTGACTGTCAGAGATATATATATATATATACCTCAGCCATTCTGCCACTTCCTTAATGGCCTAAATTTCGGCCTGATAAACACTACAGTGATCAGGTAGTCTTCTTGCTATACTGCATGGTAGTGGCCACATAAATTTCGGCCCGGCCGAACATCACGCCTTCTGCATCTTTACGTCTTAATTTTCATTGCTAATTAGTTTAATTTTATTTTTTTACAAAATTTTGTATTTTTTTCAATTGGTATTTAGGCCAGTATTCAAAACAAAAAGTTTTTATAAAATTTGTAAAATACAAATTTTCGCAAAAATATGCAATTTTCTCTATACTCGTATTTGGGCGATGAGTATTTGAGACATTATTCAATACCAAAAGGAAAATTTCAAAGAAGAGGAAACTTTTCGTCTGTCTCACCTTAACTTGATAGATTTTTATTTTTGTAACGATAGCAGTTTTTTTTTTTTGGCTTACTAATCATTTTCCGGTTTTAAAAGATTTATTTATTTACAAATTTATACAATAATTTCTGAGCCATGAGAAGGAAGTTCAATTTTTTGTGATTACAATTTAAATGTACTTCAATTCGTTCAATATTTAATTGGTAAGTCAATCATTTGTATGCAAATTTAACACAGTATCCGGCATTAAAATTTATATATATTTTTTGTGAATAATTTGGTTTATTTTACGGAAAATAATGGGGAGAGAGTACGAGTACACTTCCATTTCAAATTATTATTTTTATTTGATGCCAAAAATACACATATCAATGAAATAATAATTTAACATTAAAAAAATACAAATAACAAATCCATGACAAACTAAATAAAATCCAGATGTGCAAGCTAAATAAAAATAATTAGTAATTACGTTAGATTGTGGGTGGTCTGATATGTACTTTGGAACAAAAAAGAAATAAATAAATAATAAAAATAAAAAACGATTGTACAAAACATACCTATATATTTTTATAAAGGGTGATTTTTTTAATCGTAGTTTTTTTTTTTTAATCGGATAAAACACTCAAATTTGCATCACATATTAAAATTTTTTATTGGATTTGATAAACTGGTCTTTGCCATTTAATTTTTAAAGATAATTTCATGTAAATGTTGTCCGCGGCTCCATATCAAAATGTCCATTCGGACGGTCCAATTTTTTGTCATTTTTTCGAGCATTTCGGCCTGTATTCCACGTATAACGCGTGTTGTGTTATCCTGTAAGGCTTCAATAGTGTTCGGTTTGTCCACATAGACTAACGTCTTGACATAAGAAAGAAATAATCAAGAGGCGTTAAATCGCAAGATCTTGGGGGTCAACTCAAAGGGCCAAATCGAGAGATAAGCTGCTCACCAAATTCATCGCGCAACATATCTATTGTTTCACGAGCAGTGTGGCATGTTGCACCGTCCTGATGAAACCACATGTCATCCAAGTTCAACTCAGCCAATTGTGGCAACAAAATTCCTTGTGGCTAAGTAACACATGCCCAATTAAAAAGTTCAATTTATTCTCCAACTAAAAGTAACCTTTAAAGGCAACTGATAAAAGTGTAAACATTTGTAAGTGACTGGCCTATTAGAGGTCTGGGTCATTGGGAAAAGCTAAAAAATTGTTTTTTATTGCGTAGTGTGTATGAGAATAATTCATTTTCGATACGCCGACTTATTGAACGATGAGTCAGTCCATGGTTAACGACTCTGCGGTCCGCACTGCGTGGTAGGGTTACGTTAGGTCAGTGTGGCAGTTTGAATAGACTGATTCACTTAGACTGTACAGTCCATTGTGATATCACGGAAACTAGAGATAGTATCCTAATTTTCCCCGTTGAACCATACCGAGTACCTCAAGAAGTTTTTAAGTCGGACAATATCTATATCGTCTATCACTTGGGGCAAAAAAATTTCTTGTGGTTAAGTAACACATGCCCATCACTGAGCGCGGCGACGAATTGACATTTCCCGATCGTCATTAACACTGGTCGCTACGGCTGCAATATTTTCTTCGGTACGCACTCTACGCACACGAGTCGATGGTTTTATGTCCAACTAAGTAAAGTTGGTGCGAAATTTGGAGATAACAGCACGAATTGTTGATTCAGCTGGTCGATTATGGCGACCATAAAATGGTTGTATCAAACGATGCACATTTTTCACAGAGCACTAATTTTGATAATAAATTTCAACGATTTGCAATCGTTGCTCGTTTGTTAGTCTTTCCACGATGAAATGGCAGAGTATACTGTACACTTTTTACTTTGGCAGATGGCGTTTGGACGCCATTACCAGCCAGTGCTGCCAACCTAAAAAAACTTAAACCTTAAAAAATCACCCTTTACATTGATCTGAAGGGAAAATGTACCTTTCTCTGATATGGCAAAGATTTTATATTCATAATAGAGAGTTTAAAGTAATGGGCGTGTTTGAACCGAATGTGTTTCATGACTTTTAAGGTCGATTGAGTGTTGTCCGTCTGTCTATATGTGTGGTGGACTGGCTGCTAGAGACGGTAATCCTTATGATTCTTCTTAAAACTTGATTCAGCCCGATATTTTCACAGATCAAAAATCCGAAAGTTGTAAATTTACTACACCGATGCACCCACGCAAATTGGCCGATTGTTTAAAATTATTTTTTTCCCCTTTAACTCTTAGTTCGTAGAAAGCGGTAATCTGAAATGCTGTCCATATTACTATTGTATATGGTTATTCATTCAGTGGTTTTAAAACCGCCGGTCTGGCAAGGCAGTCAGCTGTTAAATAATATCTGTCATCTCAAGTGTTATTTATTGAGTAAAAATTTAGTAAAAGGTTTGCCAATTACAAATATGGATCGTTTAACAACTGAAGAACGCGTAAAAATAGTTGAAACTCACAACAAAAGTTGTAATTCAAACATGGGCTTTCAATCGAATAAAATTTTCTTCAGCGATGGCGTTCATTTCTCATTCACCAGTTACGTCAACAAGGAAAACTCTCGCATATGGGGCTCGCAAAAGCCAGAAGTGATTGTGGGAAAGCCATTGAATTCGGAAAAGGTGACTGTTTGTTACGCATTATGGTATGGAGATATCATTGGGCCGTATTTTTTGCAAAAGGATCCACTGCTGCAACCAATATAGAGGAGGTCATTTAAATGACGTCGTATTTCGTACAAAATGGCACGGTCCAAGCATTATAATGTAATAAAAGTTTCATTGAAATCATAGTTTTATGTGTGTTTGATTTAACTTTACTTGAAAACGAAAAATGGAAAACCCTGTATAATAATCAGTAAAAATTTTAAAGATAATATGATTAATTATTCCCCCTACCTGTACCTCCCGCACAAATGAACAATTTAGCCCACATATTCTTAGCTTTATATCTTCTAAGCTGTTGAATAGAATTCAGTTAAATTTGTCGCACATCATACGCATAATAACTTTAGTACGGAAAATGAAAATGAGCAGCGTTGGTCGGACACAACCTATACAAAATGACCAATTTAAAACACATATCATATTTAAAAAACATAACGTTTTCGCCTGTATCGAAGGAAAACTGCAAAATACAGTGTATTTTCTCTTTGCTAGTATTCTTCTTTTTCTTATGTGGCGACTGGAATAGACAGCCTTATCTGTTATACACCGCCCGTAGAAAATAATTCCAAGCGCTTCGATCTTCTGCGCTTCTCTTTCAATTCGTCACACCAAGCTTCGATAGTATTTCAAAAACCTGGTCCTTTGCTAGTATGCTTCTTCAAATAATACTTTGTTAAGCAATCACAAAACAGTTTGATTTGCTGTTTTAGCACGATGTCATGTCTTCCTAACTCCATCTAGCTTAAGCAAATCGTACTTATAAACGTGAGAAACATATTACTAAAGCAATCTGTTTGAAAAATACTGGATTTCTTTTTATTATGTTGTATACGAGTTATATGTCAGTTCTTCTTCTTAGGTGGCGATTGCAATAGACATTCTTATCTATTATACGCCATTACATTCAAATTCCAATCATCGAGCATGTTTTCGCCGAGCCAAGTCGAATTTAGGAGCTGATGCAGGCTGTTTATCAGCTCATCGCACCAGTTTTAAACAGCCCTGTTATTTTGGTACAATTTTCGGGCTTCACCTCTATCTATATCAGTTGACTTAACTGGAATTTCTCTATTGTATTTTAGAATTAAATATATTTATGTTTTGTCGAAATGCTTTGAAATCGGTCTTAAAATTAATGGTTTTCTTTCTCTGTTTCTAACCACTAACCAAAAGCATATACGTTTTATTATTATTCCCTCATTAATTAAATGTTAATCAATGCAAAATTTGCAAAATATTTTAACGAAGGCATTCTTTTGAAATTCAACAAGAGTTAAGTAATACATATTAAGTAATTGTCATGCGATCTAAAACCACTAATACTTCTATCTTCTACATATCAGTCAGTTATCGTTTATCAATAAATTAAAGGTTTATTGACTCATTCAGTGCTTATCGTTATTTAGGTGAGAGAAGCATTGCGCATCACTAGCGACACTTTCAAAATCGATTGAATCGATAAGTCATCTATCCAAAAAAAAGAACGTAATAGAAATTTTTATGGGAATAAATATCGAATCTATGCATATTCATAAATATGAATGTACGCAAATGTCAATAAACAGGTGATGATTTATTGCGGTAAAAATCATAAGAAAAAAATAATAATGAGTATAATTAAAGTGTTGTATTCATTTTTCAATCTATTCTGAAATTCTAATCAATCATCAACCAATCGGTACATCCACATTATAAATCGTTTTATGGGACTTGTTCAAAATATATTATGTTATATTACATATATTATTTATTTGTATATTAACAAATTTTAATTAATTTTCTATTCAAATTTGTTTAACGAAAACAATAATATTCATATACCGCCTCCTATAAGAAAACGTAATTCTTTTTCATGCGAAACTTTAGAACTTAATTAAAATTATTAATTAATGATATCTACATAAAAACTTTATGTCTAAAACAAATATGTTAAGGCTAAGACTAATAAACATGTTAAGGCTAAGACTAATAAATATGTTAAGGCTAAAGACTACTACTAATAAAAAACAACTAAAACTGTTCAGGTAAAAATATTGTTTAATATTTCAGCGATTCGATACTGTAGAGGTGGTGGATATGTCGCAGTTAAATAAAAAGTTCTCGAAATGGACATCCAAACATCTAAAACAAAATCGCCATAATCCACAATTCAATAGAAGAAAAATGTCAATGTGTCTGCTCGTAGCATGAGGCACGTATTAAAAAGTGAACTAGTATTGAAACCCTTCCAAATAAAAAAGGGGACAAGATCTAACACCTGTACAAAAAAGGCAGTTCGCTTTGCACGAGCGAAGTCGTTAGAACACTTGCAGGTTAAAGGCGAGCTTAAAAATTGTATTATTTCCGATAAAAAAAAACTGTTACGACCATACTCGTGCAGCTTGTGAACTCTTCCCGCACACACGATGCTTTTGGCCGTGATAAAGGTGGCTACTTCGAACAACATCACATTTTTCTTAAAATGTTAAATGCTTTTATACTGACATTTTTAAATAAAAAAAAACTTAAAATTGACAAATTTACAGTATTTTAAATTAGTACTATTTTCTGGAAAAAAATGCACAACTACTTCATCAAATTGTTGTGGTGCCAACAATTTTTTCAAGTTTTTATAAAACGGTGTATTCAAAAGTGAAAACGTAGACACAGATTTTTTGCTTAAACTCGAAAAAACCGAAAGAATGAAATTTGATGCCTTTTGAATTATTAAAAATATAAAAAATACAGATTTCCTGCTATTGAAAGTACCACCAATTTAATTGTGCTTTGTGCAGATACTTAGAATTATGTTTAAGGTCAAAATTTTCGGTTACCACAAACTTTTGCTACCGCTTTTTAGTTAGCACAGCCACCCTAAACATTTGCTTTATTTGCAGGAAAATCTCCGATTTCCGACATACACTAAGAGGTCACTGTTTATGTGGTTCAACTTCACCTTACTAAGCATTGCCAGTCCACCAGAGTTTTGGACACAAACATTCGGCTTTTTAGCAATTACTGTTTTTCTTTTGAACATTGGCACAGGTTTCTTTTTCAAAAACTTAAAATATACTCGCATATGATTCGATAATGCCGTTTCTAAAGTTAGTTAGAACCCCAATCTTGAAAATAATGTACAAAATTGTAGTGAACTGAAATGGGAAGCCCATTTATTTACAGCCCGTTTCCATAAAACGAACGCATAGTGAACGGGGTTTTTATAAAACATATGAACGTTTTCATTAACTATCACAAAAAAATATCATAAAATTTTCGTTTAATTATAACCACACTCAATAAAACTAAATCTCTTCAAAACGAAAATCCACTCGAATTAAAAAACGAACACAAATAGTTGTTCGTCTGTTTGACTAACGAATTACAAGATTCGTTAATTTTTTTCTATTTTTTATAAAATTAAATTGTTTGTTATACAATTGAAATTAATTAATTTTCAAAAGAATAACGAACTTGTTTGAGCAAAATTCAATTACTTTGATGTTTCTGTTCAAAGTTTAAATTATGTTTTATATTTTTAAATAACATTGTAACGACGTGCAGCTACTTATATGTGTCGAAAGAAAGCAAGCAAGCAAACACATTTTTTTGAATAAAGTTGCATGAGTTTTTCCCAAGATATTTTCAATTATACATTAATATATCTAAAGAAAACAAATAAAAACCCAATTGAAAATACAAGTTGAAAATTTGAATCCCAACTTTCTCCCTCGAAATTCCTAAAAATCTGACAGTATGTACCTATAGATACATAGCCAGCACCGCTGTTGTAATTCAAGGTGGTAAGTATAAAAACCTTAAACTTTGCACCCTAAAATGTTATTCCACTCTGTAGTTTTGGTCTGCAACTATATGAAAATCATGCCTGTTCTTATACCTTCCGTAAAAATTGCGGCTCAATGTGGGAAGGATATGAGAAAGTCACATTTATGGTCCTTGCCTGTTTACAAAATAGCCAATATGGATTTTGATAAACATGCACTTTGTGAATTGGGATTCTATTGACAAAGAAAACTAACACGGCAGTGGCCAATATGAATCATAATAGACATTTGCAAAATATTCAAAATATGGGGCATGAAGTCCCAATTACTGTGTGCACCAATCTTTGACTAATTGACTAGCTTTCATAAAAAAAAAAAAACTTTTTAGTAAAAATTATTCAGAAATACGTTGGATCCGAACAAAACTTATGGGGTGTGTCTATTTGTTGTCTATACTCTGACTGTGCTTTTATGAAATGCTTTAAAATCACTCTCAACAGTGTTACCATTTTCTCACTACGTCCTCCTGCCTTGTCACCAAAACAGATAAATATCGCCATCATTTCCTCATTAATTAAATGTTAATTAATGCAAAATTATTCATACAAAAATTTTATTAAGTGATGGCATTAATTAACAAGTTTCCGCATATTATAAAATTCATCGAAAATATCCAAAATCAACATCTGTCCATCCATTTTTCATAAACAAAGAGACCCACGCATTTTCTGACACTCAGAAAAGTTTATAAAATACATTTAAAATCATTGACAGTTTGTCTAAAGCATCATCTATTAATCACTTACTATTTATCACCAAATCAAAAGTTCATTGAACCATTCAATGATTATTGTTATTTGGGAAGAAAAGCTACGTGCATCACTAGAGTTTCACTTTCAAACTTGATCAGGGGATTAGCCAGAGATTCATCAAAAAAGGAGTTGTGAATTTATAAATGACTAAATATAGAGATTTGATTGAGTTTGCATTTGTGTTCCGTTCTAAACATTTGAAACTGAGAAATGATATTTACAAGAATACTATTTTAGACTTAGCCTAAACTGTAAGGTGTTGATCTACACGGGAATAATTAAACCCATATGGTGCTACGGTGCTCAACTCTGGGGCAGAGTCATCCGCAGCAACGTGGATAAAATCCAAAGGGTACAATCAAAGATGTTACGAGACATTACGAGGGCTCCTTGGTAACTGTAATATAACTGAGTAACTGTAAGAGACTTGAATATACCATATGTAAAAGAGGAGATAGAAAAGATCAAAGCAAAACATATGACCAGAATAGAACATCACCGTAATGTTCTAGCTAGAAACCTTGCTTACCCTTCGGCACCTTCCACACTCCGGAGAAGTGATTTTGCAGTCCCATACAAGGGAAAAAGAACATGATCCCTGCCGAAAATGCATTCTCTTCTAATATCTCAACACCGTAATGCTTCGATATAGTCCAACTGAGACGACAAGTCCGGGACTTTGCCTCGTCACTCACGGAATCCGCTCTCACATAGTCCACATTACAAAAAGTAATGCATGAGTTTGCGGCATTACGCTTGCCGACTCTCCGCTCTTGTATTCCGGGCCTTGGCCTCTTTTCTCACGTAGTTTAAATCTGTGATGAGGGACGGGTAATTCAAATTCCCCGAGTTAATAAAACTGCGAGATCTTTTGTACGAACATTACGCTAAACTACACCATTAGAGCTGCTAACTCAGAAGCTGCCGTGAGCTTTGTACTTCAAACTAATCCCTATCGATCTCAGAGGACCGTATAAACAAAAAAGCATACAGCTAAAAAAAAAAACAAAGCGGAAAAGATATACATATACTCGTCGACAATTAGTTAGATTTAACTACTTATTGTTAGGCTCACTACGTGAGCGATCCAATAAACCAAATAAAGCAGAAAAAAAGGAATATTATTGATTAAAGACTTTAAAGATTTTTATTTAAAACAAAAAAAAAAAATTGTATAATTAAAATGTTTCGACATTATAAAAATATGATTTCTCTTAGCATTATCGATTTAGCAGTTTGAAGACTGCCGGTCTGGCAAGGCTGTCAGATGTTAAATATTTAGTATTATTTATTTCGGTTTGCCATTTACGAATATGAACATTTACGAATATTTAACAACAACAAGAACGCGTAAAAATTGTTAAAAAAAAATTGTTAAAAATTGAACGTGGACTTTCAATCGAACAACATTTTTTTTTAGCGATGAAGTTCGTTTCTCACTCCGTGGTTACGGCAACAAGCAAAATTGTCGCATATAGGGCTCGGAGAACCCAGAAATGATTATGGAAAGGTCATTGCATCCGGAAAAAGTGACTGTCTGGTGCGCATTATGGTCTGGACGTGTCATTAGGCCGTATTTTTTTCAAAAATGACGCTTTAGAAACCTTAAAAATGATTTACTTCTGCAACCAATCCAAAGACGGTTAATTAAATGACGTTGTAATGGCAAGGTCCAAGCATTATAATGGCATTAAAGTTTCATCGAATTCACAGCTTTATGTGTGCTTTATCTAACTTTTCTTTTGAAACCGAAAAATGTATAACCCTACATGATCCTCCCGCTCTTTACTCCATATTGATAAATAACACATCGATCAACATGAACTGAAAAATATGTTTCTAAATAAATTCTGCTTTATTCATCCACATAGTCTCCTTCAAGGCTTCCATAACATGTCGGTGTCTTTTTCTGAACAAAGGATTTGTGAAGACCCTCGAAATACGCTTCATTAGAACCAAATCCTTTTTTCCTGTAGCATTTCTTAAAGGTTTGCAAACAGTTATTAGCTACTGGTGGCGAAATCTGAAGAATACGGTGGACGGGACAGCAATTTGATCTTCAATTTTACTCTTGCAACAAACATCTCCAATGTTTGGGAAGGTTTATCTTTATTTCGCTATTCATTCTATTCAAAAAGGCCAGGAGGGCAATGGCATGGCGACTGTTTTGTGGGATGCGCGTGGTAAAACAGTCACGTTATATGAAACGTTAAATATTACCGTCATCGTTCAATATTATTGTGAATTATTGGATTGATTTTATGTCGGTATAAAAAGTACACAGCCTCGTTTGCAGAAGAAAAAAATCCATTTTTAACAATCGCAATGCACCAGAAAGATAGTGGAAAAATTACGACATTTCTTGAAATATGAAATCCTTTCTCAGCTCCCGTACAATCTAAGTAAGTCTGCGATCAACTATTCCAAATCTCATTGCCCGCTGGAAAGGGCTTTTACTCAGATAATGAGGTGATGGCCAAAAAAAAATAAAAACATTTTTGAAGGGTTTGATGACAGCTGCTAAAACGTGATTTTTTAATCGTAGTTTTTTTTAAATCGAATAAAACACTTAAATTTGCATCATATATTAAAACTTTTTATTGGAATCGATAAATTGGCCTTTGCCATTTAATTTTTTAAGATAATTTAATGTAAATTTTGTCCGCGGCTCCGTCTCAAAATGTCCATTCGGAAGGACCAACTTTTCGTCACTTTTTCGAGCATTTCGGCCTGTATTTCACGAATAACGCGTGTTATGTTATCCTGTAAGGCTTGTCCACATAGACTAACGACTCGACATAACCCCACAAGGAATAATCAAGAGGCGTTAAACCGCAAGATCTTGGAGGCCAACTCACAGGGTCAAATCGAGGGATAAGCTGCTCACCAAATTCATCCCTCAACATATCCATTGTTTCACGAGCAGTGTGGCATGTTGCACCGTCCTGATAAAACCACATATCCACCAAGTTCAACTCAGTCAATTGGGGCAAAAAAAAAATCGCGTATCATGGCTCGATATCTTCCGCCGTTGATGGTAACGTTTCTTCCACGGTCGTCTTTGAAAAAAAATAGACCGATGATGCCACCGGCCTACAAACTACACTAGACTGTCGTTTTTTCGGGATGCATCGGTAATTTATGTATGGCATATGGCTGTTCATCACTCCAGATGCGACAGTTTTGCTTGTGTACGTATCCGTTCAGCAAGAAATGAGCTACATCGCTGAACACAATTTTTCGATAAAACAGCGGATTTTTATTGAACTTTTGTAACTACAAACGTTGTCGTAGGTCATTCGGCTTCAATTCTTGCGTGAGTTGAATTTTATAGGCTTTCAAAACCAAATCGACGTGAAAATTTTTCCTTGTGGTTGAGTAACACTTGCCCAATCGCTGAGAGGGACGACGAATTGACATTTCACGATCATCATTAACACTGATCGCTACGGTTGCAATATTTTCTTCGGTACGCACTCTAAGCATGTGAATCGATGGTTTTATGTCCAACAAAGTAAATTTGGTGCGAAATTTGGAGATAACAACACGAATTGTTGATTCATCAGGTCGATTATGACTACCATAAAATGGCCGTGTGAAACGATGCACATTTGCCACAGAGCACGAATTTTGATAATAAATTTCAACGATTTGCAATCGTTGCTCGTTTGTTAGTCTCTCCATGATGGAATAGCAGAGTATACTGTACACTTTTCACTTTGACAAATGACGTTTGGACGCCATTACCAACCAGTGCTGCCAACCTGAAAAACTTAAATCTTAAAAAATCAACCTATATAAAAAGGACATCGAATTGATGGAGAATCATCATAATTGTTATATTAAACTATAAGGAGACTGTGTGGAAGAATAAACGATAATTTCAAAAAATATACCTACATATATTTATTTATTTATTGGGATTTTTCAAACAGCTTAATACGTCTCTTGCAATTACCAAAAATAATTTTCAAATTTTTTTTATAGTTTCTAGTTTCTGGTGCTGGCAATCAGTAAAAAGAATACCGATCTCTTGTAAGAGGCGTCATTCGTATTTTAGCCCCAGAACTTATAATAATATAATATATAATAATAATATTTTAGAAATTGGAAATTCAACCTACAACGGGGATCTAAAAAATCACTTGAAAACCCTTCGACATTCGGTAATCAGGTTTTTAATACGGATTATATAAAAAACGTATCTGGAATCAACATCTGACAGATTACTGTTAATGAATGCAGGTTGTTATAATTTGGTGGACCATCATATTCAGGAGAATGTGTTTAGTGTTGGGGAATTATGTGGAAAATCACTTTTTCGTAAGAACCAGTTTTCGATTATTCGACCAACAAAGAATACAGAAAAATATGTTTTATTTGGGGTTTTTATATTAAGGAAAATCAAATAAAAAAATATGTTATTTTTTAAAACATTCATGTTGTATAAAACAAATTGGCATCATTTTCTGAATCTGTTTTAAGCTAAAGCTGTCTTTTGGCAAAGAAATTAAACCAGTTTATAAGAGATGATTTAGACATGCTTTAGTTATACGAGTTTCATATTTTCAAATTATTAAAACTGGCAGTGAGAAAGAGAGGAAATAACGGAATAATTAATAATAATTCTTAGAATAATAATTATTATTGTAACATTGTATGAAATTTTATAAGTTTGAGAAGACTTCGACAATATGAATTTTTACAATAGAACTGAACACTGATGCCATCGGGCATAGAATGGAATCAAATTTTTATTTTATCAGCAAAAGTTTTCGAGAAATGCAATTCTAAAGTATTGATAATTATAAAATGTTATGCGATGATTAAAGGTTCCGAACTTATTTTCACTATAAAGGGCGTTGTAAATGTTAGAGCGTCCCACAGTGGGTTGTTTAGAAAAAAATTGAATTGCCTATCATTTCAGCTAGCTCACGCACCTTTAGCCGACGACCATCTAATGACATTTTATGGATTTTCTAAACCCTGTTTGGCGCGGACACACCACTACGGTGTTCGTCTTGGCAGCCTGTACGGCCTTGTTTAAGCTCTGCTACCCAATATTTTACAGTTGTAAACGAAGCAGCAGACTCCTCCAGAGTTAAATCTAGTTCGGCTTTAGTATCGGTTGGATTAAGACCTTTCAAATGGAAATATTGAGATCGTTTACTTTTAATGGTTCAAATAAAAATACTAAACGACGGGGCGCCTTGAAACTTAATACATATATTTTATAAGATTGCCACTTTTCACCAAAATAATTTTTTTCAACCTTATACTATTGAGTTTTTAGGATATACATTTGAAAATTTTATGGACCTCAGAACTATTTTGTTTTTCTACAAAAGTATGAAATTTGGCACTCCCAAATACATAGTTTCAAAATTTGTATTTGGAAGATCTTCAAGAACCAATATTTTACAACTTCCGCTGGCTTGAACGCTAATCATGAAGTGTTTTTTTTCGATTTCGTACTATACGATTATGGAATTCAATAATTCCATTTAAAACTAGCCGGCCTGACATATAGAGGTTATCTAGTTTTGGGACCACCATCATAACTTGTTCTTTTACATTTTATCTGCACGTCTATAAAAATTTATGTAATTTCCAGTTGTTTGAAAGTACCAGGACTGTCAACACAATATTCACATTAAAAATTTTTGTTATGTATAAATTAATAAAATTATTTTTATTTCAAAACGTTTCATTTTTTAATTACCCTATCGTTATTTCTTAGATTGGCCGCTATTCGTACATTTCTATTTGAAAACGTTTCAGTTTTTAATTACCTTGTCGTTTCTTGTTTCTTTGATTGACCACTTTTCCTATAAGCTTCTGTGCAAATTTTAGGTATTAAAAAAATTTCAAAAAAGAATTACCGCCTCTCGAAATGAAATCATCGCTACGGCCCTGCTTTCATGTGTTATAAAACTAATCAAAAATTCCCCAAATTTTGCATAAAATAGAAGTTGTTCATCTCCATAAATAAAGAGACCCACGCATTTTTTGAAATTCAAAAAAGTTTACTGAAAACATATTAAATAACATCAATAGTTGCCTACTGTTTGCCAGTAAATTAAGGGGTCATTGACTTACTCCAGTGGTTATTGGTAAAACTGTGCGCGCCACAACAGTTTCACTTTCAAATTCGATCAACAAAGTAGTAATCGATCCAAAAAAAAAAAAAAAAAAAAAAATGTGAAATGAATTCATAAAAGACTACGTATACAATTTATGCTTATATGAGTACATATTTTGAAGTATATAAACAAATATGCCTAGAGAGATGTTGATTTATTTATTGCGATAAAATTTATAAGGAAAAATATGTGTTTAATGTGTGTTTAATACTGCACTTACTTTCTAATCGATTCTGAAATTCTAATCAATCACGGAGCACATCGACATTAGAACTCGTTATAAGGGTCACATTCAATAAACGATGTATAAACGATTTGTTTATATCAATATTTTAATTAATTTTCTATTCAAATTTGTGTAACGACTAATAATCGATATTCATAGACTAGACTAGCTGCAAAAGTAAGTTTTTTTAGGTATGAAACTTTAGCAGTTATTGAAACTTGAAGTTAATTTATACCTATTAACAAGTGCGCGTTAGAGATTAAATGTGTGAGCATTACTATTTATCTTACTTATGAGCTTGCTGTGTTGACACAAATTGTTAATGAATAAGTTAATGTACAACAATAATTAATTCTACACGCTCGCATTGTAGTGCATCACTATTTAGTTTACTCATTCAAGTTTGAAGATGCAGAATTAAACTATTGAGATTTTGTTAATACCACAATTAATCGGCTTTTTTATAAAGTGTATTCAAATAGTAGATAGATTAAACAAAATTCAAAATCGACAAACAGTTTTTTGGCTCAACTGCATATGCAAATTATTCTATAAAACAAATGTAATGTTCAATTAATTTCTTTTTTTTTTTTTTTTTTTTTTTGAAATTATCATAATTCCAAAATCACCCTATATGTGATTTAAGTTTTTCATGTTGGCAGCATTGTTTGGTAATGGCGTCTAAACGTCACCTATCAAAGCGAAAAGTGTACAGTATACTCTGATATTTTATCAGACTAACAAACGAGCAACGATTGCAAATTGTTGAGATTTATTATCAAAATTCGTGCTCTGTGGCAAATGTGCATCATTTGATACGACCATTTTATCATAATCGTCATAATCGACCTCTTGGTTCAACAATTCGTGCTGTTATCTCCAAATTTCGCACCAAATTTACCTTGTTGGACATAAAACCATCAACTCGCATGCGTAGAGTGCGTACCGTAGAAAATATTGCAGCCGTAGCGACCAGTGTTAATTCGTCGCCGTTCTCAGCGATTGGGCAAATGTTACTCAACCACAAGAAAGCCTATAAAATTCAACTCACGCAAGAATTGAAAACGAATGACCTACCACAACGTGTAATTTTTGGTGAATGGGCCTTACAAAAGCTCAATGAAAATCCGCTGTTTTATCGAAAAATTATGTTCAGCGATGATGCTCATTTCTTGCTGAACGGATACCTACACAAGCAAAACTGTCGCATCTGGAGTGATGAACAGCCATATACCATACATAAATTACCGATGCATCCCGAAAAAACGACAGTCTAGTGTGGTTTGTAGGCCGGTGGCATCATCGGTCTATTTTTCTTCAAAGACGACCGTGGAAGAAACGTTACCATCAACGGCGATACGCGATTTTTTTTTTTTTGCCTCAATTGGCTGAGTTGAACTTGGTTAACATGTGGTCTCATCAGGACGGTGCAACATGTCACACTGCTCGTGAAACAATGGATATGTTGAAGGATGAATTTGGTGAGCAGCTTTGCTCTCGATGGGGACCTGTGAGTTGAAAGCCAAGATCTTGCGATTTAACGCCTCTTGATTATTTCTTGTGGGGTTATGTCAAGTCGGTAGTCTATGTGGACAAGATGAACACTATTGAAGCCTTACAGGATAACATAACACGCTTTATTCGTAGAATACAGGCCGAAATGCTCGGAAAAGTGACGAAAAACTGGACCTTCCGAATGAGCATTTTGAGACGGAGCTGCGGACAACGTTTACATAAAATCATCTTTAAAAATTAAATGGCAAGGACCTAATTATCGATTCCAATAAACAATTTTAATACATGATGCAAATTTGAGTGTTTTATTCGATTTAAAAAAAAAATACGATTAAAAAAATAACTCTTTACCAAGAACGCAGAATAAACTTAGGTACTCATGAAATATAAACTCATTAAAATACTTACAAATTAATTCAGTTTTGTTCAACTAATTAACATTTGTTTTAAGAATTTTTTTTTTCTGAATATTCTGAATTTTTGATGCCTCTACTGCTAAACATTCACTTTATGTGCATGAAAACATAAAATATTTCCGGCATAACTAAGTAGCATCTGTCTATTCCGTTTAACTTCACTTCACCAAGCATTGTCATTCGAATTTAATTAAAACAGTGAACAGCATTCATCACAATTGGAGGGCACTACGAGTATAAATGTATGTATGTCATTTGGATTGGTAAACGCACCTGCAGTTTTCCAAGCAATGATGAATGGATTGGTGAATATGGCGAAACCTGATGTGGTCATAGCCTATCTGGATGATGTTATCATACTGTTGAAGATGGTATACGCAAATTGGAAAGATTTTTACGCCTTATTCATGACAACGGTCTAACACTTTGTTTAGACAAATGTAAATTTCTTGCAACTGACGTGGTTTTCCTAGGTCATCGTATTAATGAATATGGCATCAAACCTGGTTTATCGAAGCTGGAAGCCGTCGAAACGTTTAAAGTACTAACGACAGTTACGGAAGTAAGAAGGGTTCTGGGACTTACAGGATTTTTCCGGAAATTTATTAAAAATTACGCTATAATAGCTCAACCACTAACGCAACTGACACGGAAGGCTGCTGAAGACAAGTTTGTGTGGTCTCAACTGCAGCAAACCGCTTTCCAGAGATTGAAAAACGAACTTTGAATGGAACCGGTGTTAATTTTGTATGATTATAATGCACAACATGAAATACATACGGAT
This sequence comes from Philornis downsi, assembly GCA_019455685.1. Taxonomy (NCBI): domain Eukaryota; kingdom Metazoa; phylum Arthropoda; class Insecta; order Diptera; family Muscidae; genus Philornis; species Philornis downsi. The sequence goes on from JAHXMU010000011.1 coordinate 467,304, forward strand.
GCGGGTAATATTGGACTTGCTGTAGTCCTTTTGCAGTCATGTACTGCAGCCGAAAATGTAGCGAAGTGCAGTCACTTTACACCGCATACGAATTAGAAGTTTTGGCAGTGGTGAGATTGAAAGCCCAATTCTTAAAACTCCCAGAGAAATGAATTCCCAGAGAATAAGTTTTTCCCAAAAATAAAATCCTCCAATGCTGAACAGTCTGGGAAGGGAGAGAGAATTCGAAACATTCGAAGTCAGCTGTTTTACTTCTTTTATCTAATGTTTACAAAAAAATTTTGAAAAATTTACCAATTTAATTTTGTAAATTTTAAAAGTAAAAATGTTTGGAGTGGAAAAAGGGGTTAAAGAAAAAAAAAAGTTTAGTGCGTCAAGAAGAAAACGATGAAAGTGAAGTGCTGGACAAGAATGAACAGAGGTTAGCAAGAAAAATATTTCGTGATGCCACCAACCCGCTTGAGCTACCGCAAACTTTGTAAGTAGATTCCTTAAAAAGTACTATAATTGAATTAAAAAAAAGGTTTTTTAGATTTGAAAAATATTACAGGGTAAATAAATTTGTTTTTATTTACCTTTTGGATATATTAAGAGCACATATTCCACTAAAGGGACAGTCAGTTGCAGTTTCCCCACTCGTGAAGTTAAGTGCAGCGCTTCGCTTCATGGCCGAAGGTGGGCACCAAACGGGTGTGGGGAAGGGCTCTGATGTGTCTGTGGCACAAAGCACCTTCAGTAAAATTTTGACAGAAGTAATAAATATATCTGAGGAGCATCTCTGTCAAAGGTGGATAACTTTTTGCAAAACGGGGATGAAAAGCGTAAAATTGCGTTAAATTTTTATATAAAGCATGGCATTCCAAGCGTAATAGGATGTGTTGACGGAACTCATGTCCGAATTATTACTCCGTCTAATAATAAGCACCTGTACTATAACAGGAACGGTACTACAGCTTGAGTGTAATGCTGGTAAATGAATTTTTTGAAAAATATTTTAACCTAAATTTTAAAACAATAAAAATTTACAGGTCTGTGACCGTGAGCTGAGGATTCAGTACGTAGATGCCTCTCATTCTAGAGCGTGTCACGATTCCTTTATTTGGAACACCAGTGAGTTAAGAGCTCATCTTGAGCAAGAATACCTCAGAAACGGTAGCAATAATTGTCTTCTTGGTAAGGTTTTAAATATTAACAAAACAATATTCAAATATTAATAGATATGTATTTTTAACTAGAAGACGCAAGTTATCAATTAGAACCGTGGCTTATGATCCCTCACAGATGTCCGCAAGATGGGTCTGTTCAAATAAAATTCAACGAAATTCATTCCAAATGTCGTAACGCTATTGAGCGTACAAATGGTGTCCTGAAAAACATTTTTTTGGCGCAATCCTCTTCAAATTTTTGACAGAATTATTCCCAAAATTTGTTATCACTTTCCGTCTTTTTATGCCATTCGTATAGCCAATTTTTTCTCCGGGAAGAGTTTCCCAGTTTCGAAGTTTATTTAGAATAGGAGGAAAGTAAAATCTCCCTGGGAGATTGTTTGAGAATAGGAGAGTTGGCAAAAGAGAAAAAATTCCCAGGGAGCTTTCGTTCATAATTGGGCTGTAAGAATTTATATACTCGGTAAAAAATTCCGTGGTAATAACAACGATTAATAATAACAACGATTAAGAGCAAAACGCCTCTACTTTCTAAAATAGCAAAATGGTGGATGAAAATAGCAGATTATAACTTTGAGCGGATACATAGAGCAGGGAGTCGCATGGGTCACGTCGATGCTTTGAGCAGAGCTCCTTCAAATACAACGCCTGTACAAGCCGTAGAAATTCATCTTGATGATTGGCTGGTGACAATGCAGCGACAAGATGATAATGATGATGCAAGATTGTGGACGTGCTTGAGGGACGCCTTAAATCCCATCAGGAAAAACAATTACGCAGTGATAATCGGTTGCGTAACCATCGTTTGTACCGTTTAGTGAAGGGTAAGAACTGTTTTTTAGTGCCTGAAGCAGTTCGTTGAAGAGTGGTGAAACACTGCCATGATGATATGGGTCACTTTGGTATAGAGAAGGCTATTCAGCGTGTAGCGAACGATTTTTGGTTTCCACGTATAAAAAGATTTGTTAAAAACTATATAGCTGCCTGTGTAGAATGCTGTTGTAATAAGAGTAAAAGTGGCAAACCTGAATGCGAACTATAAGTGGAACCAATGAATCCCATACTTTTCCAATTGCTGCACATTGGCCATTTGGGTTCATTCGCAAAAAGCAAGAAGGGCAACACCTATGTCTTATCGATCAGCGATGCATTCTCCAAGTATTTAATACTTAAAGCCGTTGAAGATACCAATAGCGAACTTCCTGGCACATCGAAGCCTAACATCGGTCCATCAGTATTTTTATACCCAAATTACAATTTTCTTCAAATTTACTTAATTTTTTTTCTTGGGAGCTACCATTTTTTTCGAAAAACTGTTAGGATTTTGCTTTTGCCATTCCTATTTTATCATTCCGTTCGTAATAAGCACAAATATGCATCTGAAATCCCATAAAATACTACTGGGGCCTTTTCGAGAATTCCGTTCCATTTCGGTTATAATGAAATTATTTGAATTACATAAAATAAATTTATGTAATTGTAAAATTATTTGAATTACATAAAAAATTTATTTCTGATTCATATTCGACACAACGATTTATTTCATACATTTATTCGGTTTTTAACTGAAACGAAATTAGAAAACCTAATTGATACGGTTTCTTTATCAGAACGTATTGAAGCAGATATCGAGGACCTAAAACAAAAATTTAGCTTTACAAGTATGCCGTGTCGTTTCTTAATGTGAAATAGAATTGAAATCAAACACTGAGATCATATATTTATAAACAAAAGAAAACCATTCTCCCATGTTGCTAGAAAATGTTTCCTCCATTATAATTCCGGCGAGTAGATAGGAAATATGAACATTAAACATTGCCAGAGCAGAATTTTACGCAATTTTAAATATGCTTTTTTTTCTTAGTGTAATTACGTGTGCGGATAAAATGTAAGCTCTTTGCGTTTATCTTAATATATATTTCCAATATCATGAACATTACGTAAAAATCATTTTGTGATGTTAGAAGTGTTAGAAAATACTTATAAACATTGGTATACATTAAGTTTTTATGGCAACACTGCCACGTTTGTTTTCTTTCTCTCCGTTAGCGAATCGTCTCCTCTTGTGTGCAAATACAGGGTGTCCGTCGGTTTCAATGTCATAGCCATACACCCATGATTCGTCACCAGTTATGACCTTTTTGAGGAAATCTGGATCGTCGTTGACGACCTTCAACAACTCCTGAGCGATGTCCATGCGACGTTGTTTTTGCTCAAAATTTAGCAATTTTGGAACAATCTTCGCTGCCGCACGTTTCATGCCTAAAACATCCGTAAAAACTGCTTGGCATGAGCCGAACGATATGCCAACATCATCAGCCACCTCTCTAATAGTGATTTGATGATTATCCAAAATCATTTTCTTCACTGCTTCAATGTTTTCATCGGTTGTTGACGTGCTCGGGCGACCAGGAAGAACATCGTCATTGACATCTTCTCAGCCTTTCTTAAACCGGTTATACTACAATTGAACTTGTGTTCTGCTCATAGCAGACTCGCCAAACGCCACAGTCAACATTTCAAATGTCCTTGCATGTTTAATTTCATTTTTTTACACAAAACTTAATACAGTTTCTTTGATCCATTTTTTTTCGAATAGTAAAAAATCGAAGAGCACACCAAAACACGATTAACCTTTTTACCAGTCAAAAACAAACTGACAATCCAAAATGGCTAATATTGTCAACATATATAACAGACATGTGTACCAACATTACAGAAAAAAATGCGAAAATCGAATATACGTTACTCACGAAATTTGAAAATAACGGTTATTTTTTGATCACATAGGTAGAACTAGAAATTTTTAGTGTTTTTCAGTAATCTCGTCCGCAATTATGTGGTCTATTCCTTTTTGATTAATGAGCAAATGGTAAAATTTTCGGTAAAACCCGGTAATGTATGTTTATCTAGATGTTGGTTCAGTCCTAGTACCATCAAGTTTTTTTTTCTATTAGGCCAATTTTACCGGATTTTAAACATAGCCTGCTTAAGAACAAAATTTCTGTATCGTAGCTTAATCGACTCCTATCATGCTTTCAACAAACATGTCGACGAACTGACTTGTTTAGATCGAAATATATTTGCTCTAATTAATTATCAACAATATAAGTGTTGTATAGGATCTTTAATAAATATTTCTATTAAAGGATGAGTACTCATCTACAAAGATGAATAAAAAATTTCCACAACATCACATTTCACATTTTACATCACATTTCCACAACAATGTGAATAAAATTTTTCCCACTATAGTTCAAGTTAATTGCATTTTTGCCGCACAGTGTAATAATTGTGTTGTTTATAACATTTTGGGAATTTAATCATTATAATAATAATAAAATACTACGCAAACTGGAATTTTGTCTCTGGAATATTACTGTTTGGCTAGACGGCTTTTTTTTAACAGTTGCGCTATTTTGCTGGAATCCTACAAAACGTCTTTATAATTTACGATCATTTAATATCAATTAATTAAAACGTTAAATATATATTTTGAAAACAATGTTTTCGTTAACATCACCCGTATAAATATAGCAATTAATTTAGCTAATAATATAATGAAAGAGGTATTTTTTTAATATTTTTCAGAAGAAAATTAACAAAATTTAACACTGAACACTTGTAAATATTTACGTTGCTTTATGTTTTAAAAAAAATTATACTCCCTTTCTGTACGTAACAGTTGACCGTACGAAATTTTTTTTTAATTTTGTTTTTTTTTTATAAAGCAAAAATTGGAAATTTAATCGCACTGCTATTTATTTGCTGCCAAATTGAAAAATGTTATCTTTAACTTTAAGCTGTGATGTGGAATCATGTTTTGCTTCCTTTGTCGGTTTGATCAGAAACAATGCGAATTTCGATAAACCCCCTTTTTGCTCTTTTCGCGGTTCTGACTACAGCTGTTTGTTCCATTCGATAGCACCATTACTGTAGAATTTGTTTCCCGGTTTTCCCCTAATTGAACGGATTTCTAAAAATCATTTTCTAGCTCGCGATTTGTACCGATGATGCCCATTTGGTCTCTACTTTCCCTGTTTATATTGTAAGAAAAATTGTTAAACAAATATAATTTCAGAGAATGGTTAAATTTCAAAAAGAATAATCTGCCAATTTCATTGAGGAAGTCTTTCAATTTTATTCATTAAACAAAAAAACACACATTCTGTTGCTTTCCATACTTAAGTATGGGAGAGTTTCTCATATTTAGTGAGCTTACATGCCTTCTATTTTTAAAACCACTTAACGGGAAGTAAAGTTTAACGACAATACCGAACGTCAAAGTTTTAAAAGCATTAACTATACTTGTCAATTATTCGGTAATTCAAAGGTGTTCGTCAGACACAGTGAGGTGACCGACACTCAAATAAAGATAGCTGGTTGTATCGGGGATTGAACATGTGATCATCCGAGCAATAGTCGCATGTACTATTGGGCCACTGTCAGTCCAAAAGTTTTGCTTATTTTATCCAGTAAAAATAATCAAACTGTTATTCTCTTGTCAACAATCAGCGAAACATCCTTTGAAGAATTTCCTTCAACCTTGGTCAAGTACTCCCTAATAATGTCATCAGACAAGGCTGTGGAGGCAATTAGAATGAGGCCTGCAGTCTGATAACCTTAATGGCACACTATCATCTATGCATCTTAGATAAGCACCACAGACAACTTCGGCTACAGAATACCAAATTTTATATCAGTCTTGCAGCTGTCGGCAGCTGCAGCAGAAGGATCGGATGCAGCAGTTAGTTAGCCACTGATCTTGAAGAAAATTATATTACAAACACACCTGGCTGTAGCGTTGACAACTAGGTAATAACTGCCGCAAAAACATACGCAGGTATAAAAAATTCCACTCAGACAACCCAAGGTGCGGTGAACAATGACTCACTGTATTCGAGATAGTGGATATATGGCAACGCTATAGCGATTTATAGCATGTGTTACAAGGCAACGCTATAAGCAGAAGAGTGAAAAGGCATGCCGACTTTTTAGAAACAATGGTCGAAATAGTGGAAAAGCATGGATGTAGAAAGGCCGAAAGATAGAGATAAATTTCGAAAATTCTTCCAAATATTAAGAGCAAAGATTATGGAAGAAAGTTCTCTCCTTTAAGGACAACCACCAGATTTCTATGATATGGACTAACTCCGGACGGCAGCTCAATTGAAATGTTTGGAAATTAAAATGTTTCAATTTCCAAAATTTCCAATTAAAATGTTTCAATTTCCAACGATAAAATACATATAGATTGTGCGGCAGAACGAAATTAGAATAGCAGTATCTTGACTTTAGAACCACAAAATTGCGAGTACTAATGACCTGCCGACAGAACAGTTTAAGACGAGTGGCGATGGGTTTGAATCTTCTGTCTTTTACCCATCGCTTGCAACTTTCCTTTTAGCAAAGTATGTGAAACAGCGAACCCTATACTATTTGACATGTTAGAACCTTATCGGACCTAATATTTGCATCATGCAAAACTTGAATAAGACTCAATAAAAGCAGATCGACTCATACCAACATTTTATAGCCTAAGAAACTGCCTCTGATAGTCTTATGTAGAAAAAATTGTATGAGGTAATGGCGATATGACTTTCTAGAATAACGCGGACTAACACGAACCCTGCAATAAGGATAAGCAAAAATCTTATGAAACCCTTTTACACCAAACGAGTATTCAGCCAGGCATTCAATTTGGGACACCGCAACATTACATTTGGTTCATCCCACAGCTCCTGTTCTGCTTACCACAATCTTCATATCAAGAAAAGTGAGATTCTAAACATTCGCTTCACCAGATGAGATATTCAGACATTTTTTAATACGCTGCTGGAGATATTGATTAAAAAAGCAGTACGATTTATACCATATTTAACAGAAATGGTGATATGGTGATTGCGTATGCCGTTGATATGGATATCATTGCCAGAAAACTGCAAAATATTACTGTAACCTTCTCAAGCATTAAAGGGCAGTTAGCGAAAATGGGTCTGGTGACAAACGTTGTCAACGCCAAAATTTTTGCCTCGAAGAACGAATAGACTTTTGACACGCTGCGGGAACATTGAGAATTTTAACTTTAGCGTGGTGGATGAATTCATCTACCGCGACTCCAACATAAATAGGACTAATGATGCCGTTCTGGAAATTAAAAGAAGAGTATTGAAAAGATATTACTATGGGCTTAGCAAGCGATTTAATGCTAAAACTGTTGAGGAATAAAAATCTAATTGTGCCAGACACTAATTCTATCCATCTCCCTGTATGACGCAGAATTTTGGATTATGCCAAAAGCCGATGAATCAGTTCTGGAAGTCTTCGAAGAAAAATACTTTGTAGAATATATGGACCCATCATGGTTAAAGGAGAATATCGGTGCGTTGGCTGGGTCATGTTGTGCGGATGGACCCAAATGCTCCAGCATGGAAAGTTTTCGACAACGAACTCGATGGACGGCGCAGAAGAGGGCGACCAAAACTCCATTGGAAATACCAGGCTTTTGAAGTACTATCGAAACTTGATTTGACGAATTGGAAGAGAAGCGCAGAGGATCGAAGCGTTCGAAATTAATTTCTACGGGCGGCGTATAATAGATAAGATATGTCTATTCTAGTCGCCACCCAAGAAGAAGAAGATGAACCATGAGGTGCATGGGTTGTATGCCAAGGCATCAAAATACAATGATTACATTGGCTGAGTTATGTTGTGGGGATGGACCTAAATACTCCAGCACGAAAAGTCTTTGGCGTATAATAGATATGGATGTATATTCTAGTCGCTATCTAAGCAAATATATATAGGACCAGAAGCCGGAAATCGTAATTTTAGTTCGGGTGCCCTGAGCTGCTTGGGAAATTCTACAATTGGCTCTAGTTTCTCCCAAATGAATAACGGTTAGGGAACCCAAAATTGGGAAGACCCAAAACTTCAAGGTAGTAGATATAAATTTCGTATTACTGTCTAACCAGCTCATCATATACAAAGAACTGATGATGATATAGCAATTTAATGGGCTTTCAATATCTCTTAAACTAAACTGTCAATAAAAACTTTCGCAAAAATGCCTTTTGCTAACCGACATGTAGTCGACATGATATATTTTTGAAGTCTCATTCTAGAAAGTGTTAATAAGAGTGACTGCAAACACATTTCAAAATAAATGCCTTTTCTACTGTCTCTAAGTTGTTGCCAATTCATTTAGTTTTCCTCAAATGCTTGATTTTTTATAAGGACAAGTTGAATTACAGACATTACATCACATACAAGAACACAATAGTTAACGGTGACATTAAGATTTTCAACTGTTTTCAAGTTCATCACAATTGTACTGAGTAGATCTTTTTATGAGTAGATCTCCCAAGTGACGTCAAGGGAACTTGCTTGTTCCTCCATGATTCCATAAGCCAAAGGTGAGCTTGCAGCAGCTCTTCCCATTTTGGCTTCTAAAACCAGACAATGAAACGTTTCGTATGGTCGCTCTCAACAGATTATTACGCTTTGTTGACAGGAAATAGCTTTTAAAACTGTGAATTTTATCTGACAATTTTAAGCATCCGTTCATATGTCTGCATATGAACCACAGTATCAACATAATTCTTAAAAAACAGTTTAAGCATAGTTCTGAAAAGCATCAGGGTTTTCTTTCATGTTGCATTAAATGCAAGATACCATATCATGTCTTGTTCAAACAACAACAATACAAGACAATTCTAACTGAAATCCTCTTCGATATCAATGACCAGAAGCCAATGTACAATGTCATGATAAATCTCTTGCCAATGAACTTTGACAAAAGGAAAGAACTGTGACATTGAAATCATTGAAACGACAAGATTTGCGGCCAATGCTTAAAGCCAGTTAAAGAATGCAAAATCATTAGCAGTTATCGATATTCTGGAACAAGAATAATTAGAAACAAACCAAATAGATAGTATCACTTACAATGGAACTAACCAGTGACGTAGGACGAACTATTTACAAAAATGACGATGTAGCAGTACGATCCCTTAATTATTTCCAACACTTTCAAGCCAATTATCATACCAGAAACTATAACTCTATAAACAACAGACACACTCCTATCTATCGTAAGACAAGAAATGAAGGAACTTAATCGAAGTTTTACTGCTGGTGGAGAAAATATTGTTAGTTATCGATAGTAATTAAACAAATTTCCATTATATGATGGTCGCTTAATTATTTCCAACACGTTCAGACCAATTATCATCCCAGGAACTATAACTCTTAATGAGTCTGGCAAACAACAAACACACTCTCTTATCGAACTTAAGGCAATAAATGATTGCAGTTTTATTGTTAGTTATCGATAGTAATTAAACAAATTTCCATTATTTAAAGTTAATTAATATTACATAAAGACTATAAAAGCTATTTGTGTTAGAACATCAAGCGAATCATCATAAATGATTGTTGGTACACAGTAAGAGAGTCGTAGAGGTTTGGTTTATGAACCAAAATAATCATCTTTACGATATTTGGATACTCCATTTCCGCAATATGGGGGTTTTCTATAGTTTCTGTATTTTTGAATTATTATCAGTTTATCGTTATTTATATAATTTTTTCCGTTTATTGGAACAGTTCGGCAAAATTACTTTTGGTCGGTCGATCACTACATATTCTTCAGTAATTCTAATTTTGGTATTACAGAAGTATTCGGTTTTTGCTTCCATTTGTTTTTGTATAGTACCAATTAAATGCTATTTTCAAAATGAAATTTTCGGTAGCTCTTTCTGCTTATTGTCCGGAAATTAATTTTTTTAAACTTGTGTGAGTAAATGCCAATTTGTACGTTTAATATGGGTTAGCCGTTTAGGGGTTTCATGACCGCCGGTCTGGCAAGGCTGTAAGCTGCTAAACACCTGTCATTTGAAGTGTTACTTATTTAGTGAAATATTTGCCATCTATGAATATGGATCGTTTAATAACCGAACAACGCGTAAAAATAGTTGCGACTTATTACAAAATTGGTGATTCAAACATGGGCTTTCAATCGAACAAAATTTTCTTTACTCGATGGTTACGTCAACATGTCACATTTTGGGTTCTCCGAAAAATGATTGTGGAAAAGTCATTGCATCTGGAAAAAATGATTGTTCGGTGCGCATTCTGATCTGGATTTGTTATTGGACCGTATTTTTTCGAATGCTACCTCGAAAGGATCCATTGTTGCAACGAATCCAGAGACGGTTATTTACATGACATTGTATTTCGTATATAAGGCAAGGTCCAAGCATTATAATGAAATAAAAGTTTAATCGAAATCATAACTTTATGTGTGTTTTATTTAACCTTACTTTTGAAACTGAAAACTTGATAACCTTATACTTATATTAATATATATATACTTGCCCAGAAAAAATGACTTAACTACCAATTTTTTGTTTGTTTTTTTTATTGAGATTTTGAGCGTTTTTCAAAAAATCGCTATTATGAAAATTTGCGATAATGCTCGAAATATATAGAATTTGGAAACCACACTTAGGCCACATTTTTTTTTTTTTCAAAAATGACGCTTTAGGAACCTGAAAAGTATCCACTGTTGCACCCAATCCAGAATCAGTCATTTAAATGGCATTGTATTCCGTACATGATGGCAACGTTTAAGCATTATAATGACATAAAAGTTGAATTAAAATCAAAGCTTTATGTGTGTTTTATTAAAGTTTACTTGAAACCGAAAAATAGATAACCCATACATCTGAAACTAATTTGTCTCTGAAAAGATAAATATTTCAATAAAGAAAATTTACCGAAACATCATCTTTTGCGCTAAATGAAAGCAAAACTGTTTATACACGTATTTTGCCGCAAAAACATCCCTGTAATAGCATTCCCAAACTAAATTTTCTTGAGGAACCTATAGCCCATTTGGCCTTATAGTAAATATTCCAAGATATTCGAATATGAATATTTTTATTTGCATGCAACAATTTTCTTCGTTTACTATCAGTAAATTATTCTAATTATTATGAGTGTGTATTAGATCATTACTAAAATATAATACTGGTTATTATCTTTATTAAGACATTTATGAAATTGGTTGATCGATTAATGTTAGTTACAAGTTCATGTTAAAATCGAATGATTTCCACAGTAATCAAGCTAACAGCAAAGTCATTACGAGTTTCAATAGCCTGGCATATATACATGTATGTTCCCCACTAAATTGGCTTAAGTTTAAGCTTTGGATAGATGTGCCAATTAGTGCGTACCAGCCCCAGACCGAACGTCTACAGTTGTCGCTATAACTATACATACATAGCTTCTTAAACAAATACAATCACATAAATTCTATTAGGCGATGAAAAACATTGCCTATACATGTTTTTCTCTAAGTACGGGAAATGATAAATATATAAATATTATATTTGACCATCCGATAAGAGTAAAGTATAGGAAGCCATTTGTGAGTTTGGTACCTCAGGTACCCAGTCTTTTTAAGAAAACACTGATCAGCACGTCATTTTTTGTTAAAATAGATAAGGACGTTAGAGAGCTATTCTATAGAAACCAGCAATAGATGGTTTGATGGTGAGCGAATACAAAAACATGTTAATTTTTCAAGGAAGGAAAGCCTTGACAATAAGTGTGGTATATGTTTTTTTTCACACACCTACGCACAGTGTGGCAGATCACAAATCTAACTGGACAAAATTAATAAATTGCGTAGGGTTCACTTCTCACTTATGTATTAAACAAAAAATGAGTTCAAATTTATAAATGATTGTAAAAAATCAAATTTTTTTTTGGAAAAAAGTTTTTTTTTAGTAAAATGACGCAAAAAGTAAATAGTTCACACTGGCAACAAAAAATATATTTTTGAGATAAAAAATTGGTTTCTTAAATACATGCTCTGAGATTATTTGTAACTATACTAATATTTATTAATCATATAAAAAAATTATTATGTGAGTTTTTATGTTAAGAGATGTTAAAAGATGTAGTCATTTTTAGTATTAAAATAATTTTAATATTTTTAATAAATATTTAATAGTAATTGTTTTATTCACTTGTGTTTGCTTTATTACATTAATAATACAGATAAAGCACATAAATACACATAGAGATTTTAATTTAGTCAATTTCATATGCATCGTTAAAAGATTCTTCTTCCTCGGAAGCATCAACAGATAATAATGAAAGAACTTCTTTTGTTATCAAACTTCGAATTCGAAAGGGAGTGTAACGCAAACTTGCGACAAAAGGATCTGAAGAAATTAATAGCCGATTGAAAAGATCTGTATTTGTGTCTATTCTCGATATTTTTCTCGTAAACAACTCTCTAAATTTCCTCGTATCCTTATTTCTTGCTTCTTGAGCTTCTTCTGACAGCTGTCCTATAGGAAGAATACAAGACCTTATAATATCTCTTTCATGAAAAAGGATTTTATGGACGCTAACTGGCATAGTATACCATGGGTATTCCTTTAAGTATAAATTTCGTGTGACAATAATAAAACTTTCGAAAGCATCTTCATCAATAGGGTAACCACTACCTAAAGTTTTCAAAATAATATGAAACCGTTCGATTAATTCTTTATTGACTCCTTTGATTTCTGAACTCTTTTCTGCTGCTCTAAAGAACCGTCTAGCAGTATTACCGTCTTTCGCGTTACCTCCCTGTTGTGTTGGCATGCCTACAAGCAACCCCATCTCATTTCCAAATCTCTGTTGAATCTTTTTCTTTTCTTCAGCCACTTTTGATTTATTTTCCGGTCTGGTCATACTGGAAAAGTGAAAAAAAATGTATGGCAGTCGCAAAAACGCGCAAGATGTTTTTGATTTATCTTAAAGCGAATACTTGAAAGATTAACTAAAATATAGATTTACACCGGAACTATCCAGAACAAATAGCTTTAACTTTACTTGAAAAAAGGAAAAATGTAATTTTGTGCGCTTTCTGAACTTCTCATAAAAAACAAGTTTTTTAATACTTACAATGGAAATATTTAAATAAAAGTTGTAATATATTTTCTTCAAATAAAGCTTAATAATAATAATAA